>APFE031718797.1:10198-135695 GCA_000404065.3 Pinus taeda | reverse complement strand
GGGCGTTTCCCTATCTCTTTTCCTGCTCACGTCCTCCCTTTGAGGGGTTTGGAGGACAGATGAGTCAATTCTTGAGTCTTGTCTTGGGGGTGCCATCTGTGCTGGCTGCTGCTGGGTGGCCATTGGGGCATCTGCTGTTTGTTCCCCCTGCACTTGTTGGTCCTTTTGCTGCTGTTCCTATTGGGGTGGCTGCACTTGACCCTGTTGTGCTTGTGGCTCTTCCATATCCTTCTCCTTGCCTTTTCTCTGAGCCTGGCCTGTGGTTTGTACTGCCTCTTGATGTGCTGCAGATGATGAGGCCATTGCTCCTACTTGAGGCTTTGACAGAGTAAGTACCTGTGAAGGAGATTCCAAGTCAGCCATTTTCAATAGATGCCTTCTAGCTCTTTCATTCAATTCTTCTTGAGTGATTGGTTCCTCCAGTGTGTTCCTTCTCCATTTAGGTTGGTTGGCAAATATTTCAATGTGGGGCAAGCTCACATGTTCATAGCTGGAGAGCTTGTATTTTAGCCTTCTTAAGGATATGGTCATATTAGGGTCACAGGGCTTCCAAAGGAAGCTGTATTTTAGGCCAAGGCATTCTAGTTTCCTGTCATCTTCTTTCCAGCCTTCCCTTTTGTTTAAGACAAGGTGGCCCAACTGATTTTTTACCTTTAGCTGTGCCTTCTTGCCCTTTCTTGCAAAGTGCACCATATCAGCATTGCCAAATTGCCTGAAATATTCTAAGGCAAACAGTCTCATAGGCACATACTTGGGCAATCTGTATGGGCGTAACTCACACCCATATATTCTTATTACAGTATAGTGTTGGTAAAAGTACCAATCCCCTATGTTGTATACCTTGGATAGCTGCAGAATCCTCTGCATCTCATCAATCAGTCTTGGAGGAGGTGAGCTTAAGAATAAGGACATGGCTTGATGGATGAAGAGGTCTATGAACTCATAGTATGTATATGGAGAGTATGTGCTGTTATGAAACACCGAGGTCCAGTACACCACTGACCTTGGATTGCCTGCTGCATCTGTTCTCTTAATCTCAAAGGAGAATTTCTCATGTTGATGGTAAAGAATGAGGTGGTAGATGTAGGAGGTGTATCTGAACACCTTCTCTCTAGACAAGTTCAAGAACTGCTCATGCATCTTATCTGAAATGTATGTGGCATAGTCATAACAGATTGGAGTCTTGCCAGGGGAGAACATAGTCATCATTACTAGCACCGTTTCATCAACAAACTCCAGTGACTTGTAGCCCAAAATGGAACTAATCATATATGCAAGATCTACACCCAGTTGATTGAGGTAGCCATCAAAAATAGGAGGGTGCAGCATCGTGTCAGAGTTTGTAATGAACAATTGGTTGAGCTTTAGGATCTGTGCATCTATTAATATCTTGGCTCCTTGGTTGATCAAATCCATTAGAGACAAGGGGACCAGTTTCTTCTGGGTCTTGAACTGCATCATCTCTCTAATGGCCTCAAGGGTCATGTAGAATACCACTGCACCTGTAGGGTGAAGCACAGCCCTTTGCATGCGGTCATAGCAGACAGCACATAGATGAATCAGGTCAGGGAACTGGTTGACCTGAGGGAGCTTGAATATTGGGAGGGAGGAATCCCAAATGCCTAGTATGTTTGTTCCATCCTTATGTTTGGCCTTAAGCTCATTTAGTAGATGAAGGTGGAACTTGCATTTCGATGAGGAGTCCTCTGAGATTTGGTAGTCTAGGTCTGCCAAATCCTGCCACTCCAGCTCTCTCTGAGGGGCATTCAAGGGAGCAACATTGAGGGCAACTGGTGCAACTGGAGTCTCCATGGTTTTTTGGATTCTGATTGGTGAATAAACTTCTGTTTCTTAGGCCGAGAGAGCGTTGCCTGAGTGAAGAGGAAAATTGAAAATACAAGGTAACAGGGCAAGTCCACAGTAATTGAAATACTGTTTTGGTTCCTTTAGAAGGCAAGTTATAATGTCTAACAGACCTTCCTCAGCAATTGAGTGCAGGTTATGGTTTCTAGTTCACGACTGCGCAAACGAAGAATGCGGGTTTTTTACTGAAATTGCAGTCTAAATGGCTCGGCTAGTGAAATTCGACCGTCAATTTTCCAAGAGGGAGTTGGGTATAAGTAGTTTTCTGGTGAATTTAGGCGTTTTCTGTGCTTAACGTAATTTTTAGCATTTACAGGGAAAACCAGGTTTCAGAGAGGTTTTCACGGACAAATACCTGGTAGATTGATGGCCTGGGTCAGAACAGCAGGTGGGTATGCGCGTTGAAGAACTCCTGAGTGTTTTGAGCAGGTTGGTGAATTCTTTGTCGTGAAACGCATGCAGAGAGCGCAGCAACGTTTTTTGCAAAAAGTGCAAAAAATGCGAAATTTTTGACAAAATATGGCTTTTTCGGGTCATTGGTGCCTTTTTTAAATGACATCAGCATGACGTCAACAGGTGGGTCTGGGTTGGATGACGTTAGCATGACGTCATCGGGTGATGTGGCGGCCTAAGACCGGTCCACGGGGGCAGTGAGGTGGCGGACAGGTGGACCAGTGGTTGGCGAGGCGCGCGGTCGTGGCACTGACACAAGCGGTACGAGGACGCTGACATAGGCGGACAGGTGGCGCGATATCGGGCTACCTCTTATACGGCGAGGAATCTGTCAGAGGGGGCTCCGATGGATTTTGGGGGTGACGCGTGGACCCCTCATGACATCAACATCTTACAGATATCAGACGATATCTGTCGGACGTCGGGGCGCTCCGAAATTCACGACGACCGTCGGATTAAAGGAGCTTGATCGAACGACTATCGGGCCAGGGATCTGCACGGGTGATACGGTCATCGGGCGGCTATTGAAATAATAATTTTTCTTGATATTCGTGCCCAGCGGGACCCTCGGGATTTTTAACGTTTTTCATCGGTCCGCTATGTATTTTCATAAAACGTGAATTAAACCCGAAACTTAGGAAAACTGGGTTTTTTATGCATTTTCCTTTGTAATGTCGCATATGGATTAGAACTTAGGATAAATGGTTTTTAATGAAATTTGTCATGTAAACAACGGAACTGGATCCCGACTTTAGGATAAGGCGGGGAAAGTGGGTTTTTAGGCATTTTTTCGCTTTTGAGCGGGTATAAGGGTAAATAAGGGGTTTTTTCCAAGGTTTTTAGGGCAAAAATGAAGGGTTGAATGGGCCAATGAGTGCTGGGGAGATAGGAGGTTAGGCTTGGGTTCTTGAGCTAACCAGGTGTTAATTCAATTCCCTATTAGTGAACCATATGGCTATAATGCCAAGGAGGGGGTATTTATACAATTCTTAGGATTTATACACCATGGTGTTATAGTAGTAGGGAAAGGGTGACATAGGGAGATAAATAATATAAATTAGAGGTCAATATGGAGGGAGAAGGTGAATGAAGAGTGGTATCACTAAGTTTTCCTGAAAACAACTTAGTTTGAAGAGTAGATCAAAATGAAAAGAACTTTACACAAGAAATGTGTCTTCTAAAGGCCATAAGAACCAATATAAAACCTGAATTTCTCTTGTAAACACATATTGTGAAGGGATGTTAGTAATGAGTGGTAAACCCAGGGAAGAAGGGAAGTTAGACATGCCCCATAGTGTTATTTTCCTTGTATTTGGTTAGCAAAGTTCCAGCTTGGAAGGAACAGCACTTCTGCAACCCCATCTACCTACCCAACTATTTTGCCTAGCATTTTTTGTTTCTTCTTGGAGGGTGCATTTTTTGATTTTCTATCTAGCACTACCCTTATTTCTTCCAAGGCCCCATATTAAGCAGTTGGGAACCTTAGTTTCTCTGCCTAACTACTGATCTGCCAAGATTAAACAATTTGTACAGATTTCTTTCTCTATTCTGTAACAAAAAATTAAAACATGGCATGATCCAGATTAGACTGTTGGACCATCCATCAACACTTTAATACGCATGAAGGCATGTACACACCTTGCTTTTCCTTGGAAGTATGGGATCTTTGAGTCAGCAAAGTAGAGCATATTTGGCATTTGAATTTGCCAATCATGAAATATGAAACCTATTGGTATAGGTATCCAACTATTTCCATGGATTTATCATAGGTCTTCTGAGGACAGTTAGGTAGCATGATTCTATTATGGTCGTGGTTGACATCTTGGGCAAGGTAGATCACTTCATTCTAGTGAAGACTACATATTCAGCCAGTGAGATAGCACTTGTGTTTATCAGAGAGATAGTGAGACTACATGGTGTTCCAAAGAAGATTCTATCGGACAAGGATGCAAATTTCACTTCCAACGTTTGGAAGGAGCTATTTGTAGGCTTGTGTACTAAGTTTCCCTTTAGTACATCCTATCATCCGTAGACAGAGAGGGTCAATAGGATCTTGGGAAATATGTTCAGGATGTATGTGATACACTAGTAGAGGAAATGGGAGAAGTATCTTTCATTGGTGGAGCTTTCATATAATAATGGTTATTAGGAGTCATTGAGGATAAGTCCTTTCGAAGCATTATATGGATGGAGTTTTAACACTCACATCATTTGGAGTGATCCAGTGAACATGGTACTTATTGGACCAAACATGTTTATGCACATGGAATAGGAAATGCAGGTTATAAAGAGGAATCTAAAAGAAACACAGGCTAGACATAAGAGTTATGAAAATTAGCATGGGGTATTCAAATAGTTTCATGTTGGGGAGCATGTGTATTTGTGCATCAAGCCCAATAAAATCTCTTTGAGGATTGGTTCATGTGCCAAGTTGGCACCATGTTATTGTGGGCCTTACAAGATCCTTGAGAAGATTGGACAACTGGCATATCGACTTGCACTGCCTCCAATAGTGAAAGTCCATGTTTTTTTTTCCATATTTCATTTCTTAAGAAGTATATAAAGCATGTTGACCATATTATTGATTGGTCTATATTGCAGGTGGAACAAGAACGAGAGTTCCAGATAGAGCCTTAGTGCATATTACAATGGAAAAATGTCATTCTCAAGAATAGAGCCATAGAGCAAGTTAAAGTGTAGTGGAAGCACTTTGGGCTTGAAGAAGCTACATGGGAGATGGCGGATCAGATGCAGGCCCTATATCCTTCATTGTTTACCGATTGAGGTAAACAATCTTTGGTTGATGTTGGTTTATGTTTGGCATATGTTTTGTTGATGTTTTGATATTTGTATATGTATATGTATATGGATGTAAATATTGCCATGAGTTAAGTTATAAAGCTCCAATAAGGCGTCTGGTTGTTATCGTATCATGTGGTCATGTTGTTTTTCTTTTAAGCAGGTTCTTCATTGTAAATACTACAATGAGCTAAGTTATAAATCTGCATGAGTAGTGTATTTTATTTTTAGTGGTTTTGCTGAGGTGTTGGTGTGGTTTAATGTCGAGGATGGTGTTCCGCAAGTGGGAGGGTTATATAACAACCCTAGATGTAATAAAAGTTAATAATGGAAAAATAAGGCAATGGTTAACAGACACATATTCCAAGCTGAATGTTGGGAAAAAATATCCTAATGGGCATCCTTGGATCCATGGTTTGGATAAGGAAAATTGGCAAAGGGTAAGGAAAAGGCATTAAAAGGAAAAAGGTCATTTTTGGCACATTTATTTATCAAAATAAAGGAAACTAGGAGAAAAGTAAGGTGAAAGGGCATAGTTTGTATGTGAGGAGGAAATTGAAGGAAAATAATGGAAAATGAAGAAATTAGATGCCTCATGCATAAAAAGGCTTCTGAGGATCAGTTCATGGCTTTTGTCAGTTCATGTTTGGAGCTCTCTCGTTATTCTCTTTCTCTCTGCCACTCTCTTGCTCACATAGAGTTTTCTTCGAGCACTATAGTTTTGAGCAAGGAAATGAAAATCAAGAAAAGGAGAGGAAGGCAATAAATGATCAAGGAAAGGAAGGCAGGATCAAGTAGCTTCAACAAGAATACTTGCAAGTAACCTTTTGAATGTGTGATTTCCTAGCTGGTTTGGACATGCATGGCTTTGCATGTTGGTGTTTGGTTCTCTTGCTGTTAGTGGCATGATATTGCTAGGTTATGATAGTGCTTGTTAGACTGTCCTTGCCTTTTTCCAGGTTGCCATTCTATGTTTGGATGTTTATTTTAGTTTTTGAGTTTTGGTTTGCTGAATGGATTTTGAAATCCGAGGCGTACGCGGTCTCAAGTTCCATTCCAAAAGGCTTAGGAATCCCTTGACCGATTTTGACAAGATACATGGTAAAGCGTGAGGGAGATGTCATTATTTAGGGCCTAGTGATCTGGGTTTGGATTCAGGTAAAACATGAGAGTAAAGGAGACATAAAATTCCTCAAGGGTCGTGATCGATTCCAGATGGCATTCCAAGTTCTATTTGGTTGTGATTAGAGCATTGGTTTTGGTGTTATCACATTTGATGATGTTGGAGGTAGTTAAACCTCTAGATTCCCCTTGTTGTTCTTGGATTGGTTGTTCTATGAGAGCCCACATTCATGCTTGGAATATGGTATGGGGGTGACTAGATGAAAGAGTGATTTGGTTCAACCATGTTTATGTTCGGGTGGTATGTGGAAGTCTTGGACCTAGTTCTATTTTCCTATGATTAATAAAATATAAGTCCTCTTACTTTTTCACTGATTTGTATGTGGATTTAATGGTTTTCATATCTATGATATTTATATGGTGTAGTGCTGGTTATGAGCATGGTTGAATGATTGGTTCATGTCATGGCTATTTCATGTAATTACTTCTAATTTTTAAATTGATGGATACAAGACCTAATTGATGATTTAATGTTTAATGGAGAAGGATTTGATCCTTTTGGTTATGTTTCATATGTTGTTTATTCTCTATCTTTTATCCTCAACCTATAGGTTGCATTGATGCCAAGTGTTTGATATAACGTTGGTATCATTTGGGGATGCTCAGGCCTAATCATGGGGGTGATTTTTGATTGATCGACATTGTCATTGTGATTTTAGTGAATTCCGGAAGTTACAACAAGTTCTAGGAAGAGGGAAGGATTCAAGGCTAGAAAAGTGGCATAAATCGCGGGGTCACTAGCATAAAACTAACAACTTTGGACCATAGTCATAGGAACATAGGCTTGTGAGAGTAACTTTGGGTTTTTGGTCACTAAATTTCCTATAGCATGAGAGTGACTACGGCATAAGAGTTGCAGAATACTAGTGGGACCCAGGAACATGTTGTCTGAGAGGTTTACTTGTATCTTGAGGGTTCCGTTGATGATGTTGGATGATTGTATGAGACATTCCATTGATTCCACTTCCTCAAGGTTACATAGGAGGTATTATCTAATTGTATTAGCATATCTCCTCATGTTTACCCCGATTGGCATGGTTACTTTTAATAGACCCGGGAGGAGGTGTTATGTTACTCAACAGGGGCATCCAATGGCATATTAGAGTGAAACACTTTCACACACAGTCAAAAATTATCCCACGTATAAAAAAATATCTTTATTCCATTGTGCAGGCCTATTGAAAATAGAATCATTACATTTTGGGGAAGGAAATGGTCATCGTAATAGACCACTGACCCATGCAATTTGTTAGAGTCAGTCTGTTCAGCCCTCGATCAGAGATCAAAACCTATTTTGTTACATTTCATTTTAGGTTTCCCATTCTGCTCGATCACCTGCATTCCATTTAGGAGCATCGATCCTCTAATGGAAGGGTCTTGTCCCCATACTTCACCCATGTAATTCACCTGCTGGTTGATGTGTGTTGATAAAAAAAGCATATATAGTTTTCTTTTCATCAAAGTTGCAAAATTTGTCTTTAGGGTTTTGTCAATAAATGCTTCAGAGTGTCCGATAATCACCAACAAGCCATGAGGATGTTCTATCGCCAATGAATTTTGTTAATAAGTATCCGAAAATGTGTTTTTCCTCAAAAATCTATTTTGAGGAAAAAACATAGTATTTAGTCTTATTTGTACAAAATCATGTAAATTTTGTTCTCTTCATTGTAAATTCCTTCACCAGCAGCTTGGTTCTCTTCCTTAGCCTAAGAAGCTCCAACCCCTGCAAAAACAAGCCAAGCTTGGGTCATTTCAGTAATTACAAAGAGAAAAATCAATGAACAAGTCCAAAACAGAGGTTGAAATAAAAGTCATCTGCCAAACATTATAGAAGTGGGTTTCATGAGCTAAAATCTTAAAAGCTCTTTTATTATAAGTAATTCCTTTATGTCATTAGCTCATTTGCTAAAGAGAAGCAAGGTAGAGCACATTTGTTGATCAAGTGCGCAATTTGGGTGAATTTGGAAGAAACTTGGCTAGCACGACGCATAGAGCAGGTGACACGGCACACTGGGGAGGCACGACGCACTAGGAGAAAATGCGCAGTGTTATTTTACACGAGCGCGGCACATTAGGAAGGCGCGATGCATATAGCTGACTGGCCTGAAACGTTCCAAAATCGCCTCCAATTGCCAAAACTGCCTTAGAATTCAGCCTCTTCGAGGGGGAAACCTCCTTTACATTACATAAATGAACAATTCTTCGATGATACAAATGAAAAGACCTCCTCTCTATATATAGGAGTCTAAGGGGTCATAACATAATCAGAGCCTACATAACAATAATAATGTAAGGACATAATAATAACAATAGTGGGCTTCTATGGGGCACAATAGTAACAATATGGGCACTACATGGGTACATCAATATAATAAGTGGTTTGTACTAATAACAATAAGGGGTTACACTAGTAGTAGAGGGGCCTCACATGCCCCTCTCCTTCAAAAAGTGTTGTCCTCAATGCTTGAGTAGTTCTTGATGCTTCTGTATAAAATCCTTGTCCTCCCATGTGGAATATTCAGCTGGTAAGTTCTTCCACCTTATGAGATACTCTGAAATTGATCGATTTCGTAGCTTTCGAGTTCTTGTTTCTCTGACTGCTCTAGGTTCCAATATGATTTTTCCTTCCTCTTCAATTTTTGGCAATATTGTTTGAATTGGGATCTTTTGCAACTTTTAAATAAGTGGCCATACTTCTTTTTCCTTCTTCCATTCATCCATTGCTTCACTTATCCAATTTGGTTGGATAATAGAAATAGCACAAAACAATGCTTCCACATCCTCATCCTTGAAGAGTCTTCCCATTCGGTAAGGTCGCCATTTTTTAAGTGCATGCAGTATTGCCAACATTTCCTTCTCATAAATAGCTTGCTTGAGATGTAGGAGTAAAAATACCCAATCACCTACATCAATTTTTTTTTCACTATGATGTTGATCTACCTGTTGTTTCGTTTGATTTTTCATCGAAGTGGAGTTATCCTTTAAAATTCGGAGAACTTGTTGTTGATACTCGATGTGATCTTTCACTTCTTGAACATTTTTCTTCTTGATATATCCTTATATCTTGATAGTTTGAGGAGTGGTAATTTTGACCAATGAATTACAAGATATGGTTGGATTCATTTCTTCTTTCTCTATGTAATCTTTCACTTCTTGCACCTTTTTCTTCTTGATATGTCCTTCTATCTTGAGAGTTTGATGAGTGGTAATTCTTGCCAATGCTTTACAAGATATGGCCTGATTCATTTCTTCTTTCTCTGGGGTGGGGTCTTGGCGTATATCCTCTTCTTTGGATGTTTCTTGATCCTTTTCTTCCTCCTCTTCATATTCTATGTAAAATAATTTCTTCTCAGCACACTTATGACCTTTAGTGCATTTGCTATCACAATTGTAACAAAGCCCTTTTTCTCTTTTTTCTTCCAATTGTTGTGGTGTAACCCTTGTAGGTTGTGGAAGGCTAGGAGAAACAACACTTCCATCTTCATAGCTGTGAGGGGTAGAATTCATTGTTGCCATAATTTTACTTTCTAGTATGTCACAAAGCCCTTTTACTCTTTCCAATTGTTGTGGTGTTGCTCTAAAGAAGGTGTTTCTCTTTGTATCCTCATAATGTGCTATCATTTCCTCTGTGAGAATTGACCACGTAACAAGTCGTTTACGAGAACAAAGCCCTTTATACCATAAAAATTGATCTGGTTCTATATATGAAGATGCAATACATACCTTTTGTAATAGTGGTACACCATGTAGATCAAAATATTGCTCCATCTGACGTATCCAATTTACCGGATCCTTGCCATCAAACTTCCTCAACTTGCTTTTTCTTGATATTAGGAGCTCGATCTTGAAACGAATGTAATTGTGTACTTTTAGATCTTTAAGTTTTGAAATTGTGACCTACAATAGCCCTCTATGTCCTCTTTCCAATGCCACTAGTCTGACCCCAATTGGATTTTCCAATGAAGAGTTATACCAAATATCCCACAGTGACTTGATTATAGACTAGTTCAGTAGAGCAAACTTGTAAGACATTCGACGAGTCACTGTTTCGACCTTTGGATCTAAAAAATGCATGCAAGAAACTACTATTCGTCCTCTTTTTCTACCTTCTTACGAAATTTCAATCTGATCCCCAGAGAGAAAGTTATGATGATTTTCCCCAGGTCACCTGTTTGGAATGTAATTAAGGAGTCTGCAAAAAGACCAACTTCCTCAGATCATATGTCCACGAATATAGCACCAAAAGCTCTGAAATTTGGACCCAAGATTCAGAGTGATTGCTTCTCAACTGGGTCTTTCTTGCGACTTCTGAAAAATCGCAGAAAACAAGTTATAGCGAAAATTCCACGATGACCTGTTTGGAGCAGCGAAACCCTAGAATCCAAATCTCTGATACCAAATGTTATGAAACCAGCTCAAGAAAAGATAGAAAAGATATATCAACACCTTAGAATTCAGCCTCTTCGAGGGGGAAACCTCCTTTAAATTACATAAATGAACAATTCTTCGGATGATTCAAATGAGAAGACCTCCTCTCTATATATAGGAGTCTAAGGGGTCATAACATAATCAGAGCCTACATAACAATAATAATGTAAGGGCACAATAATAACAATAGTTGGCTTCTATGTGGCACAATAGTAACAATATGGGCACTACATGGGTACATCAATATAATAAGGGGGTTGTACTAATAATAATAAGGGGTTACACTAGTAGTATAGGGGCCTAACATGAAGTATTTTAGTTGTGAAGGCCGTTTTTCCCGATTATATGCTTATCACATCAGGTTGCTCATGCATTTCACCTGGGTATAGATGATGAACATTCCTTATTTCATATGCCGAAACATAAAAAGGATGACCATCCTAGTGCAACACAAGACCCCCAGTAGCAGTTCAACAGTATATGCCATTTTGCTCTCATCAAAATTTTGGTGGTTCATCAGCTTGGATTACAAGGCATCACTTGGGATGATTTCATCTCCCATGAGTTCTTCAGAGTTGCACAGGGACCTCCAGAGGCTGGGCATGAGACAAGTGGACCTTCTCATCAGCATGAAGGCCATGATCCACACACTGCTACTATACCGGTTTTCATTACTTATCACAAGGGCACGAGGCAGTTATTTGCAGCAGCAAAGCGAGTGTTATCTCCACCTGGGGTGGAAGGGGCCTCATTTCCAACATCAGCACCATAGGTATAAGATAGAGGCAAGAATAAAATGCAGGTCGAGGGGCTTTTAGGTGAGCAAGAGACTGACTTTATTCCCGTTCACGATGATGTTACAGACATGGGCCCGCAAAGTACAATCTTAGAGAGATCATCTAGGAGCAGTAGACAGAGATCAAAGCCTTGTCCCTTGACTTGGAGAGGGCTAAGTGGAATATGAAATACTTGGAGTAGCAGAACAAATAGCTTGAAGATCAGCAAGTAATCATGGAGTTACAAAACATCCACGAGAATTGCCAAGCTGCCCAAAGGAGGAGTATTGAGTTCACTTCATTGGAGCAAGAGATTAATGATGATCAGGAGTCTTGGCTCGAGAGAGTCAACATCCACCTATAGAAACTACTAGAAAAAGCTAATAGGGTAAAAGCATTATTGAGACAAATATCTTTTCATTACAGGGCACGAAATATGAGTTCCAAGGCATGAATAAGGAGTCTAAATGCAAAATTGAAGCAGGAAACAAAGAAGAAAAAGAAGGAAAAGGAGCATGATCATCTTCAGATATTGGCTGAAGCCTCTTGATCCCAGCATGACACTTGATAGAGAAGGTCCAACCCAAATTTCAAGAAATTTGGAGCAATTTTTGCATTTTTGAAAATTTTTGCACTCAAAAATAGGTTTTGCCTCCCTATGTGTCGCACCACATGGCGCTTGCTTTTGCTAGAGGGCTCCAAATTTCAAAAACTTTACATTTTGGATTTGGCATGAAAAATTATGGTTGATGGTGCATGGCCAAGAAATTTGGGCAAGTTTTGAGTCCTCAAGAGGTCAAAAACACTCAAACAATGACCTCTCTACCCCTATTTTGACACACATGAAGCAGTCCTGGGTGATTGAAGATTTCGAGGGGCAAATGGACACCAAATTGAAACATTCGACTTGGGTTGGAAGGCTGATAGGCAGGGCTTTCGAACGAGCTATCATGACCTAAATTTGGACTCTAGGAAGGGCCCCAAATTCAGCTCCAAAGTTGCATGATGCATAGAGAATCAGGCACAACACATAGAGGATTTTTGGCTTATTTTTCACTGTACAGCTCAAAAATTCGCCCAGTTTTGACAAGTTTTGATTTTTGAAGTAACTATTGATCTATCTTGATGTAACTTGATTACCATGATGTAATATTGGCCTATTTTTACTTGTTCTAAAGCATTCATTCACTAAAAGGTGAAAATTTAATGAATGAATCGGTTTCCTACCTTATAGAGGCAAGTTGTTTGATTGCCTACATTTCAGTTCTTTGTTTAGAATTGGTTGAAACAGCTCCTAGAATGATGATCTCGACCCCTAGAGGCATGGGAGTGGGTTAGGATGGTCTATATAATGTATTTTCTTAGTCATTTTCAAGGTTGGACACTTGGGATTGCTTGGCACATCATTGTACATTATATCTCTACATTTTTGGCTAAGGAAAGACCAGGGTTTTGCAGCACTTGTTGGGATCCATGTGGCTCTGTGTTTTGATGGTGTTTTTCTCTATGTAATTGTAAGTTCATTGATGTTTATGTGTATAGATTTCCCTTCTCTTTGCTTCTGAAATTAAATAAATGAGTGAGTAAGGTAGAATTCACTGGACTGTTGTGCTCTGCCTTGAAATTTTGTTTAATTTTCAATGTTTTCATCTGTTTGAGGAGGACTCTTGAGACTCTCTTGCCCTCCTTAGCTCCTCACCAGTCTGATCCATCCATTCATTGAAATCTAAAGCATAAAACCAATTGCCTTCATTTCCCTAATCAGAACTCTGCAAAAACTGGCCTCATCCCCGGACCCAAATTTGCCTCTCCCATTTTCCAACTTAAAACCCCCAAAAACTCAAATCAAATCCTTGTACTTCATACCCAGCCTAAGATTAGTCGCTAAATCAGTCATCTCAAGCCCCATATGATTATCTTTTGCTGAGATTGACCCAGAGAGAGCCCTCTCCTGTCCTTGTAGGGCTAGCCACGAGGCTAAGCATGGTTTGATGTGGACCTAGAAGCTTACCTTTTCAGCCTAAGGTAAATCTAGGCTCTAACACAATTCATACAGACATAAGGAAAGTTTCAGAATTATTGCCATAAGAAATGGTCCACATATCTGCAACAATTCCATTTGAACATTAATTACAAGAAGGGAAGAACCAACAATGTTGCAGACTATCTGAGTCAACCATTGGTCATGGAAATGACCATTGTGCTCGACTCATGTGGGGTGGATATTGTGGGATGGCCGCATCTTTAAAAGAGCAATCTAGAATTCTAGAATACATACCAGACACTCCTAGAAGGAAATCAAGCTCCAAATTTTCACCTCTAGGATGCACTGTTATGCCATCTAGGATACCTTTGTGTTCCTTCAAGCGAGCATGCCAAGATGATTTTGGAGTCACACTATAGTCAAGCCACTAGACATTTCAAGGTAAAGAAAATAGTGGCAGTACTACAGAAGTATTTTTATTGGTTGAACCTTCGACAAGATGTTGGAAAGTATGTCAGATCCTACACTACGTACACCATTTCCAAACCGACCATCAAGAAGCAAGGCCTATGTACTCCTCTACCTACTCCTAGTCTACCTTGGGAATCCATATCCATGGATTACATGTTAGGCCTTCCTTCTACTAAGCATGGAAATGAATGTGTTTTCGTCGTCATTGATAGATTCTCTAAGATCGCCATTCTAAAGGCCTACAAGAAGAGTATCACAAAAGAAGTGACTATTATGATATTATTTGAATGAGTGTGAGTACACTTTGGGATCCCATAGTCTATTATCTAAGATCTGGAAAACAGGGTCCTAAGTAAAATTTGATCAAGTCTTTGTTCGATGTTGGATACCAAGCTCACTAAGGCCATGAATTTCCACCCCCAAACTGATGGCCAAACAAAGGTCATCAACATGATGATTGTACACATTTTGTGCATTTGAAACTCGAATTATCCACACACATGAGATGAAATCCTCCCTTATGTCCAACATAGCTATGATAGAGCTCTCCATAGCTTAACTAGCCACAACCACTTTCGGGTGGGATTTGGATTCCACCCACTATGTCCATTGATGTGGCCATGCCATTTGTAGCTACTCAGGCAGATTCAACTCATGTCTAGTCTACAAGGCTAACAAATTCATTGAGCATATTTAGAACATCCGCCAGTAGGTCCACGACATACTGGATAGAACCAATTCTAAGTAAAAGTAATAACATGATCAACATCAAGTGCCACAGAAGTTCTAGGTGGGAAACAATGTTTCACTAAAACTTCAGAAGGAATGCCTCATTGGGGCCCACCACAAGATTCTCCCACTCTTATATGGGTCATACACCATCACCAAGGTTGTAGGGGACAATTCCTTTAAGATTAACATTCCACCATTTCTTGGTCTGCACCACATATTCAATGTGGACCACCTTCAACCATACTTTCCACAATTGCCGGACACCTCCAACATTATAAAACAACTCACACCAATGAAGTTAAACCTAGAATTCATGGAAGAAGCCAAAACTAATCATATCATGGAAATATAGATTAAGAACACTCACCAACATTGGATCGAAAACTATATTGAGTTGTCAAAGCAGGCCAACTCCTCCACTAGGGAAAGTGGTTCACCAGGGACCAGGTTAAACATAAATTTCCTCACCTCATGGAGGCTTTGCAAGAAATGGTGACCATTTCTTTTGATGGAGGGAGGACTGTTCCATCTAGATATTGGTGCAAACCCACCTATTCCACCTAGACCTTCAGTCGATTTCATTAGTTTCATTATTTATAACATAGTTTAATACTATTTTTGCATTTTTTCATGCCCTAAACATCTGGAGTAGTTTTGACCCCCTAAACAACATTTTTTGAGGTCCGCAACAGGCGAATTTCAATAGGCTCATTTATGGAATTTATTGTATTACTCAGAGATATCTTTCCAACAAGGTATTGTAAGCGCCAAACAGAGATAATATGACCAAGTTACAACCCCAAAAATTTGGTTTCCCAACTAACCCCAATGGGGCCAAAAAAACCATTAGTTAAATCAGCAGTGTGAGGAATTTAAGAAAAAGTCACTTTCAAAATATATACACTACTCCTATGAAGGAAACCTGCAATGTACGTTGTTCCTATGAAGGAAACTAACGTATACCCTCTAAAATCCCAGTTTCCGACTTTTTTAGCTCACCACATGGAACACAGTTTCAGGATGGTGTGAGGGACACCATGACAAATCTCTAGAACCTTTGTACTAAGTCTGCAAATAATGATTCAGGCCAAGAAAAAATTAAACAATTCAATGACATATAAGACCTAATCTTCCAAACTCATCAACAATACCAACACCTCCAGCTCCTCAAGCAAGAATCACAACCCGTCCAAACACCTACAACAACTGTAGCATCATATCTAAATCCTATAATAGCATCTCCAACTCTACAACAACAACATCAAATCATACAACTGCCTACCATAGTGATAGAGACACCTCCAACAAAAGAAACCAGAACTCAACACATATAGTAGCATATCCAATGTCTCCAAGACATGTAGAGACATATGAACCATCGATGACAGAAATCCAACCTCCTCAGTAGAAACATCTCTAACCAACAGAACATTTCAATGTTTAATCCAACATCACATTTGAATCCATTTCCAAATCACCTCCACTAGGTCAAGTCATAAGTATGTTGACATAAGTGCTAATGAACAAGACCATCAAGTCAAACACACATCATCACACATGCATATGACAAGCAACACCATGACCATGACCCTATTGATATCAATGGAAACACTATAATGCTAAAAAAGTACCCTTTTTGAATTGATCTCAACATAAATATGATCTCCAACAACTAAGGCTCATCTCCAAAACATTTTCCAACACTGAAGCTGTAACTCTGATGTTGATTTCTATCCATATCCATCCAAATACTCTCCCCCTTTGACATCAATGGAAAAGGGCCATACCAACACTGAAGAAAAATTCCAATAATCTTAAATGAGAGTAATAATCCCCCCATCACACTAAACACCACGTTGATGCAAACCAAGAAGGTATCTCCTATAAGATGAGCATGTAAAAAAGGAAATCAATTGTCAACAAATCTCTAGCTAATGCAATGCAATCTCTAGAAAGTGAACAATATCCCCCTAAGCATGTAATGAAGCTGCAATCATTCACTTTGCCTACTGTAATAAGCCTCCTTGCAAAGTGGAAGAGACTACTCCTCATGACCATTATTACAACTGACTTTGAGCAATGGTATAGAATGAAGTACAATACATACAATTCTTCATGGAACAAATACATAGTTGTGATAAGTACATACCACTGACATATGACTCGTCTAGACCTATCACCGACCATAACTTTATGGTCTCAATTTTACATTATGTACCCAATGTATTGGCACTACATCAAAGATATACAAAATAATACATGACTTGGACTTCCATTAACCCATACATAGCTAACGAAAATACATACTAGACACCATGGGTCTCTTTATGAGCAACATGCCCAAGATGTGACACAATGATAGTACATGGCTTTTAGAACTACACACTATGGTGCTCTCTTCCATACGTGACAAAAACATGAAATACCATGAGTACATGGCAACAATGAGAAAAAAAATATGCTCCATATAGTAGCATCAATGATAATACAATCCATGGCATATGTATGAAGAGATAACCTCCATGAGAAATGACATAAGCTCTGAATGTGTAGCAGCAACAATAAGAGCCCTATCCAAATCGTATGCTAGTGCATGGCCACTTCATACTTTGGCCATCATCATAGTAGTATATCTTAGAGGTAGCAACAAATACATCCTCATCATCACAAAGCATCCGTGAGGCTCAACAATATAGTAGCATCAACAAATACATATCCTCATCATGAGAAACAACAATCTCTCCATATATAAGAAACCATATGAAAAAATATGACTAAACCATATGAATATCCAACATAACATAAGAAACACCATTCTCTCTCTCTCTCTCTCCATGCAATAACAACATATAATGCAACCATCTAAAGCATATTAGTAGCTTACATTATTCATCTAGAAGTGAAAACATAAGCAATGAGGTACAGATATTCTAGATGAGCCAACTCTAACACATCATCAAATATCTATGGAACCAATAAGTATAATAAGGCATGTCATGACTATGATCTAGCAATGAAATCACTAGTAGCGTGCCAAGTTTTCCATGCAACCATACTATCTCATACAACTAGCAATGTGTGGCAACAACAATAAAAATTGTCCTGCATCAATATAATGCCAATATTTTGCAAATACATTAGGAAGAACATATGCTCGTCCTATATGTGTGATCCTCCATCCCACCTTGACCATGTTCATAAAACAACCATGTGGCTATCGTGCCTCCAACAACATCACAATAACTCAACATGCAATTGCTCCAGAAACCATCAATATCAATATACCTTATCTAACTGATAAATAAACTTGAAGAAAATAGATCAGAAATAAAGGTGAACTCCCCCTGAATAAAATATACCTCATGAGAATATTGATCACATGGACCTGAATATGCATAGCTGAACTAGATCAAAAACTCATTACTTCTAGAACTCCTCAAACTATCAATAGTCCCCCTGAGATCATGCTAGTCTCATGAATATAATTGTAGTCAAGTAGATCTAACATGCAAGAATGGATTACAGTAGGGATTGATCTCATCTATTATGAAGGAAGAGTACTCTCCTGGTATATTCTTAATTTTAACTCTTCCTTTCAACACATACACATTATCTAGGGTCTTGACTCCTCTTGTAATCACTCTCTTTGATCCTTCCTTCTAGATGATGAAACCTTTGGAGTTGAAAATCACTTCCTTACCTCCATCAAACATTTGGATCACACTCAAGATATTATGGTTTAGGCCTTCAATGAGCCAAACATGTTATGAATTTTTCCTCTTCTCACCAAGATTGGCTTTATCACTTCCAAACACTTTAGATGATTGACTACCTTCAAAAATAACTCGACCCCTCTTTGTTCTATTGAGAAAATGAAATTTTCTCCTATATCCTAACATATGGTGTGAGCATCCACAATCAATATAGCACATGTCATCCTCATTACGTGAAAAAAATGTAATGTCACATCTTCCCAACTGTTGCTCATTCTTCCATGTTTTGATTGGTTGTATATTCTCCCTTGACTATTGCTTTTGAAGAAATGGCCTCAATTTTCTAGGCATCTTACAATCCTTGGCCATGTGTCTGAAATTATCAAACACATAACACTCTACGTGAATAATATATGTAGCCAAATTATATAATCATTTGTTGCTCATATTAGACCTCCATATTCTCACACTAGATCTATAATTAATGGATTTATACCCAAACAAGTTACATGTAAAACAATGACTATTCAAAGAATTTGTATAGCTAAATGTAGGTCTTATTTTTGGTTGATCATGTTGTTGCATAGATGTGTGCATTCTCCTACTACAAGAAGCTACCACATGCCCAAAATCATGACAATTGAAACACTCAATCTTGTCCATAAAGGGGGTTGAGGAATTTTGATTTCTCCTTTGAAGACTGCTACCTCCAACCATAAGATAAAATGGTATTCTAGACGTGAAAGCTCCATTTGGTTTTCTACTTTTCTGCTATTGGTGGATATCTTTTATTTCTTCTTTCTTTATTATATTATTGATCACATTCTTTGCTGCAGACTTCTTTGGTTCTGGTTTGTCATTATTTCCTACATGCGAACTTGTCTGGCCCCTTTGAAAATTACCAACAAATTTTCTCACTGGTACAGTGCTATTTTCGTTCTCCAATTGTTGGTCCTTTTCCTCAAACTCCTTTCTTAATTTGTTAATAACACCTTCAATAGCTTCAAAATAATCCTTTCTATCTTTTTGTTTGTTGCAATTGACTTCTTTTAATCTTTTTGATTCTGACAGCTGTGTTCTCAATGTAGTAATTTATTCCTTGATGTTTTTCTCCTTTTCTTCACAAACATGCAATTTCTTCTCATGTTGCTTGCATACATTTGTTAGTCCACCAATATCACTAGAAACAAATTTAATAACAACCATGGAATATTCATATTTAGCCTTAAGGAGAAAATAGTTATGATCATCATTTTCTTCACTAACCGTATCTGAATTACTATCACAATTGTTATTAAGCATATAACTCAAAATTAAACCAATGTAGATTATACCTTCAGATCAATTTTCATCTTGTATAACTGGTTCAATTGGAGCTTTTTCTTCTTAAATATCTTCCTCTTCTTATTCTTCTTCATGTTTCTCTTCTCAAACACTTTGTCACTGCTAATGCAACTTTCTCCAAATAATGCATGCAATTTATTTGAAAATTCCTTGGCATTTAGATCTCTAGCTTTCTCCAAATCTGCATTATGGAGATTTTCAAGAATAATTCGTGTTACTTGAGCATTTAGCTTCTTATTTTCATATGAAGGAAAATCATCATCACATCCTTCAAAAACCAAACTCCACATGTTAGATTCACAAGAAAATAAATTATATTTCATTGTTTCTTTCCAAAACTTGAAATTTACAACACTAAGAGCAAGAATTCCTTAAGAGTTCATTATAAAACCTTTTTTACAAAATTCTACGAAAATATCCAAGATACACTCTCTAGTGATCAAGCTGTAATCAAGAGCCCTACTCTGATACCAATTGTAATGTGAGTAGTTATAAACAAAACTCTCCAATTATTTAATCTTTAAATATGAATAAATCGAAACACATAATTATAAATTAGTGTATGAAACATAAACTAGAAACCATGAAAGAAATCACACAATGGACACAGATATTTCTGGTGAAAAACCCTCTCCAGAGAAAAAACCACCCACTACTATTGTGCTGCTCAAATTCTATTATGTCAAGCAATTTTTTACATAGACATATGCATGGCTAATATCAAATGGAGACTGTTTCTCATGCATATCTACAGACTACCATCTAGTGAATCCCACCACTATCAATGATCCTTGCACGGTTACTCCTGAACTATCAATCGTCTCTTGAGTCCCCAATCTGTTGGAAGCTAGCATGACCAAGGCACCTCACCCAATTTCTACTGAACTATCCAACCACCATTAGATTGAGAAATATTATCACCTATATTGATTTCACTTGAGTCCTTCAACTCTTCTCCTCTATCATGTTTTCATTTCATACATTTTCAGACTGGAACTGATAACTACACAACATGAGAACTATTAAAATTAGCGTCAAAGCAAACAATAAAAAATAAATCTGAAACCTCGAAATACTCCACAAGCAATAACACAATCTCACCAACACTATTGCAATCCATGCATCATTATCTCACTCACTACACAAAACTAATGGGTGAAACACACCTCAACAAGAAATTGCTACAACACCTGCAAAATACTTCAAAAATTATGCAAAATGATCCTCACACAACTTGCACACTCTTCTCCACACACACACTCACTTAGTACATCACTCATATAACCAAACTATCATTGAGCTTTTTCCAATATATGGATGAACTCAAGTGCTCAACTAAATAATTACAAAGTACTATTGGGCTTCACAACTTTGTTCATATGGTTGATTTGATGTGGATTCAACTCATTGACTCTATAAAACCACCAATTCACTCAGTGAGAGAGATTCTTCACTTTAACCATATTCTAGAAGTTACTTAACCTTTTCCATCTTTACATGGAAAAACCCGACAAAGGCAAGCTGGAAAAACCATTAATTAACTAAGCAGTGCGAGGAATCTGGGCAATATTCACTTCCAGAATATATGAACTCATTCTATGAAGGAAACATGTGTATGTATGTTGTTCCTATGAAGGAAACTAGTTTATTCCCTCTAAAATCCTAGTTTCCAACTTTTTTAACTCACCACTTGGACTATAGTTTCAGAAGGGTGTAAGGGACACCATGAAAAAACTCCATAACCTCTGTAACAAGTCTATGGTTAATGTTATAGTCCAAGAACATTTTCAAAAATTCAATGACATACAAGACCTAATCTTCCAACCTCATCACCAACACCTACACCTCCAACTCCTCAAGAAACAATTACAACTTGTCCAAAAACCTCCAACAGCTGTAGCAACATCTCTAACTCATGTAGCAGCATGTCCAACTCTAGTAAAAACAACATCAATTCATACAAATTCCTCCAAAATTGATATATACACCTCCAACATAAGCATACACAAATCAACACATATAACAACATATCCAATGTATATGAGACATGTATATACATAAGAAACATCCACAACAATAGTCCAACCTCTTGTAGTAGCAACATACCAAACCAACACAACATGTCAACCCTCAATCGAACATCACATGTATAATCCATTTCCAAATCACATCCACTAGGTCTAGTCATAAGTATGTTGACCTCAATGCCAACTAACGAGACCATCAAGTCATTGACAAATTATCACACATGGATATGACAAGAAACACCATGACCATGACCTTGTTAACATCAATGCCAACATTTAAATACTCCAGGAATGAAAATAACAAGTCCCAAACAAGGACAACATGTCAAAGTTCAAAAAGGATAAATTTAAATGATGGAAACAAAACTAAACGGATGAACTAGTCATAATAATATCTAATAGGTATGTGTAGGGGTTTACACAATTATTAAAAATCTAACTAAAAAAAATATCAAGGATTGAGGGCCATCTGAGTCACTATTAAACATTCCTTTTTATTTATAATAACAAAGATATAAACCATAATTGTATATATTACAACAGGAAAGAAAAATAATATCTTTCTTTTACGTTCACTAAACATGAATAAAAAAATAATAATAAACTTTCATTCCCAAGTTGAGACCTTAAATGTTAAATTTCAATAATCTCATGGTAATACAACAAGTACAGATAAATACCGTCAATATAGGATAAATTCGCATCTCGAGAATTACTGATCAAGAATAAGGTCTTAACAAGTAACAATCCATGTTACCATAGTTAAATAAATAGAAAATTTGGCCACGAGTGTAATCTTTGTGAAATTGACAAACAAGTTCAGTGAATTACTAACAATTAGTAATTATCACCAGTAAGAAAACAGTAAGCCTGGTAACAGCTAATGAAGGCTCACATAAATTATCATACAAAAGTCAACATTGTAGAAATAAATTTATCATCAGGTATGCATAATTATTGAAATATGAGAGAAATATTAGTGACTTAATACACAAGTTTGCACGTAGAATTAGCTAACATCTGTAATCGATTTTAGATTTAGTATTTCATAAAATTTACGAAAGATATAGATGAAGACACACATTAAGTTTTGTTGAACTAAGATTTAGTAACTTCTGAGGAAAAAAAAATATATATATATATATATAGAGAGAGAGAGAGAGAGTATTCATGATAAAAGAATCATTGTTTCAACATTTCAAAAGAAGAAATATTTTCTATTATTTGCAGAAGCTGCATTACGTAATTTTGATAGCAAAAACAGTTTCAAGCTGAACTGGATAGGAACTAGGGTTTTGTTGACGGTGCTACACCTGCCAACATGTAAGGGGACTCCACAATAAGAAGTCCCAATCAGACCTCAAACCATTTGGTGTAGGAGTCCCAACAGTGGGTCGTATGGTAATGCCTTGATCCCAATGTTGCATAGAGGCGAGTAAGATAACTTTGTCAGTAGCAAGGGTGAGACCGTTGTAGTGAGTCAAGGACGATGTGTGAGAGGTTCCAACACAACTGGGTTGAGATGAGGGTGAAGGTGAGTTCCAGGTTGAAAAGGATCAGTGCCATCTTGGCTAGGAACACACAACACACATGACATACACAACTTCCAGTGGAGCAGTCCACTCAAATGCGATAGGAACAACATACAATGTAGGATAACATGTACAACACTCACAAATTAGTCCAAACGAGTGTAACTGTTGCTACAACAAGGTTCATGTGAATGGTCTATCTAATGTCTGGCAGAGCAGTCGACACAGACTAGACAACATTAACTGCATATACAACACATTTCCATTATTAGATTATACATTAAAATAAATGAGTCAGTTCAAATGTAGAACATAGGTTAAAGCAACATGCATTACAAGTATTAAAGATCAATCTTACAATAGATACAATACATGTGTGAAAACGTGTTGTCCCTTATTATATAAAGAAGTGTAAGTTCCAATCATATAATACATCCCTGTAAACTTGCTAGCCCCAACAGTGGAACATTACAACCATATCCCCCTACTCCACCAAATAGCTGAACAAGCTCTTTGTAGTGGAGAATCCAAGGTGCATTACAATACTCTCCAAGCTCTTTCCAAGAATAGTCTTATTAGAAGCTTGGCTGACCAAAATCCCCTAAACTGAGTTTTGAGGGACTATTTATAGCAAATGGTGGGGTGACCCTAAACATTCGCCTTTCTGAATGTTCAACTACGCTCATGACTCTTCACCTACTCTATGATTGTTACATGAAACTATTGACTCTTGACATACACTTAACATGAATTGACATTACAATGCACATGTACAAATATGAGACAACATGGCTTGAACAAGCCATGGAATACATCCCTGACACTTAGTCCAATGTGATGAGACCAACTGCTTGACATGCTTGCGATGGTCAAAGTGGTGAGTTGATGCCATGATTGGTCCTCTTTGATGGTGTGCATGCACCTCATGGTGACATCTTGCTGAAGCAAACTCTTGCCTCTGTTGCAACCGGTGCATTGGTTCGGCCCCTTCATCCAACTCATCCATTAACATGCACATGGTATGCATGGGTGCAGCTGAACTGACAACACACTGATGCATACTATCCTTGTGATCTTTAAGAGTGTGTTGGTGGTCATGCACAACAACTTGCTGAAGCACGTGTTCTACTCTAGTTAGACTTGCTTCTTTTCTTCACCTTGGTGAGTGCGTTGAATGGTTTGGATTGCATGTGTGCACACAATGATATGCATGTTGTTGAGTCCCTTACATGCAATAAACAACACTACTCACCATGTTTGCTCCATGTTAGCTACTGGAATGGATATGTGACTTGCATGAGCCCAGTTTCATCCGTAAGTGTAGGTTGCGTGATGTAGGAGCATTCAGCCGAAGATAAATTCATTGTAATTAAGTACACATAGGGCGTCATGTATTTTCAGGAAGTTGGATTCATAAGTGATAAATTGATGTAGTATTAGGCTTTGAGTGATTAAAATAGGAATCAAATTAGATGGGTGAGATATCTTGTAAATGTTCTCAAATAAGGAGGACATGAGTGGTTAGTAATGACAAAGAGTTAGAAGTCAAATCCAACTCTTAAAGTAGTTCATGATTCGAGGAACAAGAGAGAGATTTTAAGAATTTAATGAGTTCGAAGTGGATATAGAGGATAGAGTACATCTAGGAGTTGGTTCAATAGATTTAGCAGTTGAACTAGGCTGAGCTGAATAGAATTTATTGGCATATATGTAAGCCTACGGGTAGAAGGAGGAGGAGGCCACGATATTGAAGAATAGGCATGTGCAAGATGGGTAAGTCTCAAATGTAATCATTATTTATATACATATACATAGGTTTATTCCTAACTGTATCAGTGTGTGTGAAATGAGTAATTCATGAATGAATTACTGATGAACTTGTAGGTTCTGTATCAGGGTTGCAGGTAGAGTTCTGAAGAACTACACAAGGAGAGGAGCGATTCATAGGAATCATAAGGGATTATTGAATCCATTCGAAGGATCCAAGAGGACAGTGATCAAGGAGTATGTGGAGTTAAACGCAGATCAGAATGACACAATGGAAACAATGAAGGTTGAAGAAACCTTGAAGAACCTCATAAACATTGGAAATGGCATAAAATTTAAGTTCAACAGAATTGCTAAGGAATTGAAGAATTGATACACAGGCACCGTCAGATCTCAAAGATCAATGGCCCAGATGGAATCACAGTGGTTCAGTCAGGTTTTATTTAATTCATCCGTTGATTAAATCCTTCAAGCATAAATCTGACTTACACTAAAAATGAGTGCAAAACATAGTCGAATTTAGAATCCGGACATGAAATATTATAAAGAGTGGCCTATACCCTTATCAGGTTTGGAAGATTGATTGGTTTGACACTTTGAAGTGGTAGGGTTCCAACCATCAAGAAGAGTGATTGTGATAATGCGATGGATCCTAGACCATCAGATAGAGAGTCCAGATCAATGGTCCAGAAGTGATCGCTTATCACATATCAGAGAGGCCAAAGGACTAGCAGCAATGGAATAGCTAAATGTTGTTACGCTGATAACAATAAAATCAATGATTGGAGGAATCAGAGGTTGGGCAATTGGAGCGGAAAAAGAGTTAATACAGAGTATCAGACCCAATGAGTTGATGAATGTGGGTAAATAGTGTTTGAAATCTAAATAAAGGGTTCATAGCAGAATTTCCTTTGTATTCTGTGAAACTGTCATGCCGATTCATTTAAAGTAAAAAGGTGGTGTTAACGGTCTGATAGTGGCATATCAGAGTTGGAGGGGTGATGAAGGCATCTATGTATGAACCGTGAAGGGAGCAATAGCCAATTGTGATAAAGGCAATCCAGGAAATGTGCAAAAACCATACTAAAGGAGGAAAGGTATGTTTTGGGAGCATTTTCCTTTGTAATTGAGTTTTATAAGGAAATAGCGCTGAGAGTGTTTTATACGTTAAGACATTTATGTAACCCACGTTTAAAGAAGGAAGGTTATATATGCCGCCTAAGAGCTTAAAGTACGGTTTATGGGAGTGAATGAGTCTCGATAGGAGGTTTAAAATCCCGATAGGAAGGATTCAACGAATGAATTTAATAAACAAAGGCTTGAGGGTTGTTTAAAAGTTCCGATAGGAGGTTTTGGTGGGGTGATTGAGTTCTGATACAAAGGCACTGATGATAAAGGGGTCTCAATCATTTGTGGTTTGAAGATTTCACTCTTTTGACAGTCAAATACCAGGGACAGATGTATTTATGCATTTATATGCATACTATGGGTATGTGCAGGGGCATCCCTGGCATCATTTGGTATCAGAGGAGAATTGTCATCAGAGCAGGTTTGTATTTAAAACCATTAGGGTTTAAACAGAACAAGGAAATTCTATGTGAAAGAATTGAAAGCAGAGTTATGTGTTAAGCTGTTTATGCAGGCAAGGAAGGATCAGATTCTAATCTAACAGAAGAAGGCACACAAAGGTGATGTGTAGCAAAACTTTCAAATGCAAAGACATAGGACAATCCATTCAAAGTACAGGTGGAATGGTGAAACAAGATCATGCTGAGATTTTGAAGGTGAGGTAATATATTATGTTTTAAACTGAGAATGTATGTTTTTATTCTAATGCATAGGTGACAGCAAGAGAAGTTGTGAGAGGAGAAACAGATGTGTTCTTGAAGACGGAGTAATGGAAAAACTCTGAAGGAAAGTGGTAGTGAACCTAAAAAAAATCCAACAAGAAATTAGATAGAGAGGACAGCTGAAGTGTTCTCAAGAGAGAGTGAGAGATTTCAAAAGCCTAGAAGGAGCAAAGGTGTTTCTCAAGAGGAGGTTTCAGACAAAGGACCTATGATTAACAAAAGATTGACTGAGAAGAGCTTAGTGAGGTAAGAATGCAGCAAGAAGTACTAGCCGTTGCAGAGGCTTGTTGCATATGAGTGAGGATCTCATGAAGAAAGAGGAGAAGAAAATGACTACTAATAGTCATAGCAAAGGTTCATGGAGAAGCCACAACAGAAGAAAGATGAAGAAAGAGGATTCCAAGGAAAATGGAAAGAGGATGAGTTAAGAGGAAATTGACAAGGAAATTGCAGAGTTAAAAGAACAAATCAATGCATTAAGGAGAATACTTGAGGAAAACCAGTGACAAGGTTGGGTATTAAGGAATAAGCTAGTGGAGTGACGTGAGATGCAAAGAAGGCTATAGTAGGGGCAAGTAAAGTGGCTGAGGGAAAAACTCAAAGAAGCTAATTTGTAAATGGAAGAGTCCATTTATAAACAAGAACAGGGAGAAATTCTTGGAGAAAGTGAAGATGAAGACTTGAAGACTGAAACTTCAAGTGAGGCCAAAGGGTCACATGGTTTTAAATCTAACACTTTGTGTATGTTTGCAGGTGAAACATTTAAAGAAGGAGAATTTGCTGATATTATCATAAAGGAGAAAGAAGACAAGCAGAATCTAAATTATATTCTCAAAGAAGATGACATAGATAGGTCTAATATACAGTTTGGGAAATATATCAAGTAACCAATTGAAGGGATTGAGCATATTGAAGAGCAGACCACCGAGGAATTTATGAGTCATAAAAAAACTTTGAATAGTAAGGAGATATGATGACTGAAGCATCCAGTGAGACCATAGATTCTTATGTTTTTAAAACTAATAGTTTGTGTATGATGGCAGGTATTATAGGATAAAAGCAACCTATTGAAGATATCTTCAAAGTAGATGAAAATCTAGAAGTAAAAGGTGACAAGGAAAACTTCTCAGAAGAAGAAGAATTTGACTGCATACAGAAGAAAAAGTCTATGGATAAGTCTATAGAAGTTGTCATAGAGATGAAGTACCAGGATCTTATTCTAATGAACAATGAAGGAATATTGTCTCAGAAAGGTAATCAAATGAGTTTGATTAATGTTATTGATGAAAACCAAATACAGGAGAATGATAATGCAGATGGTGAGACAAGGATAACTCTAGGAGAAGAGTTATAGAGGGACAACAAGGAAAAATGTACTGCATAAAAAGAGACTATGTTAGCTGAAAACATAGTAAAGGATCATCAATTTACCATGATGATAGGCATAGCAGAAATAACCGTGGAAACTATTAAGACAATCAGGAAAAGAGAAGGACATCTACTGAAAGATGTTAAGGAAGAATAAGTCTATGAAAAAGACTTAGCAAAGGGAAAAAGGACATCTGATGATTTATCAGTAACTAAGGGAGGTATGGATAATTGTGTAAAATTTCCAAATTCTACACCAATTGAATTATTGAGTTATATAGAAAATTAGATTTTCATAATGAAGTTGGAAAAACAAAGGATAGATGTTCAAGATAGACTGTTGAAAAGGGAAGACAAAAAAATTGTCATGAATTACAATACTAAGAAAAAGGTGATGGATATGAAATTTTAGTAGATTGACACTCCAGAGAAAGGAGTTCACTACGGTGAACAAGAGTAGGAATAAATTATTAGGGCAGATGGTGTGGAAGAGAGACTAATTGACAGTCTCATGAGTTATTTTGAGAATTCATAACAGCATACTGATGTGGTGACAGAGGACAAAGAAATAGAGCAGCGAACTGAATCGTTGGCAAAGGAAGATAAGTCATAGAAGCCTTGTGTTTTTTATTTTAACAAGTGTTTTGTGAGTGCAGTTTTCATTGCAGATGATGGAGGAAACTTTGGCATAGATGAGCAGCCAAATAAATATGAAAGAAGAAGAGTCTATGGAAGAATTTAATCCATGGAGTAGAGATGCTAAATTGTTGGAAAGAATGTTGGACAATCATGAAAGAGGGTAAGGACGATAGGGAGGTAGTTAGCATAGAAGTCAGCAAAGGAGTCAAAACAAAAGTTGAAGAAAGCAAAGCCAAAGTTGGAACAAGACATTTGGGTAATTACAAAAAAAAGTGTGGGATCCAGGAAGATAAAGATCAAAAGACACATGATCAAGAGATCGTGAATATTTTCTACTTTGGGAGTCAGATGGAAGAGAATTCAACCCGAGAGAAAATCATTGTAATTAAGTAGACATAGGGGGTCATGTATTTTTAGGAAGTTGGATTCCTAAGTGATAAATTGATGTAATATTAGGCTTTGAGTGATTAAAATAGGAATCAAATTAGATGTGTGAGATATCTTGTAAATTCTCTCAAATAAGGAAGATATGAGTGGTTAGTAATGGAAAAGAGTTAGAAGTCAAATCCAACTCTTAAATTAGTTCATGATTCGAGGAACAAGAAAGAGATTTTAGGAATTTAATGAGTTGGAAGTGGACATAGAGGATAGACTACATCTAGGAGTCGGTTCAATAGATTTAGGATTCAAACCAGGATGAGTTGAACAGAACTTCCTGACACATATGTAATCTTATGGGTAGAAGGAGGAGGAGGCCACAATATTGAAGAACCTTCCTATGCGAGACCAGGAAGTCTCGAATGTATTCATTTCTTTATATATATTATATATATTATATATTATAATATAATATATATATATTTAATATAGAGAGAGAGAGAGAGAGAGAGAGGAGGTTTATTCCTAATTGTGTCAGTGTACGTGAAATGAGTACTTCATGAATGAATTACATATGAACTCGTAGGTTCTGTATCAGGGTTGCAGGCAGAGTTCTGAAGAACTATGCAAGGAGAGGAACGATTCAGAGGAATTGTAAGGGATTATTGAATCCATTTGAAGGATCGAAGAGAATAGTGATCAAGGTGCATGCTGAGTTAAGCGCAGATCAGAGTGGCACAAAAAAAACAATGAAGGTTGAAGAAACCTTGAAGAACCTAAAAAACATTGGAAATGGCGTAAAATTTAAGTTAAGCAGAATTGCGGAGGAATTGAAGAATTGAAACATAGGCACCTTCAGATCTCGAAGATCAATGGCCCAAATGGAATCACAGTGATTAAGCCAGGTTTTTTTTTAATTCATGCATTGATTAAGTCCTTCAAGCATAAATCCAACTTACACTAAAAATTAGTGCAAAACATAGTCAGATTTAGAATCTCAACTTGAAATCTTATAAAAAGTGGCTTATACCATTATCAGGTCTAAAAGATTGATCAGTTTGGCGCTTTGAAGTGGTAGGGGTTCGACCATCGAGAAGAGCGATTGTGATAATGTTATCAATCTTGGACCATCAGATTGAGATTCCGAATCAATGGTCCAGAAGTGATCGCTTATCGCATATCAAAGAGGCCAAAGGACTAGCAATAGTGGAATAGCTAAGGGCTAATACACCAATAGTGATAAAATTGGCGATCAAAGGAATTAGAGGTCGAGCAGTCGGTGTGGTAGAAGAGTTAATATGAAGGAGCAGACTCGATGAGTTGATGAATGTGGGTATATATTTTTTGAAATATGAATAAAGGGTTCGAAGCGAAATTTCCTTTGTATTTCGTGAAAGTGTAGTGTCGAGTCATTGAATCTAAAAAGGTGGTGTTAACGGTTGAATAATGGCATGTCAGAGTCAGAGGGGTGATGAAGGCATGTATGTATGAACCACTGGGAGCGATAGCTGATTGCCATAAAGGTAATCCTCAGGAAATGTGTTGAAACTGTACTAAAGGCAGAAAGGTATGTTTTGGAAGCATTTTCCATGTTAATTGATTTTTATAAGGAAATAGCGCTGAGAGAACTTTATACATTAAGACATATATGTAACCCATGTTTAAAGAAGGAAGGTTATATATGAGGCTTAAAAGCTTAAAGTAAGGTTTACGGATGTGAATGAATCCCGATATAAGGTTTAAAGTCCCGATAGGAAAGATTTAATGAATTAATTTAATAAACAAAGGCTTGAGGGTTGTTTAAAAATTCTAATAGGAGGTTTTAGCGGGGTGATTGAGTTCTAATACAAAGGAACCAATGATAAAGGGGCCTTAATCATTTATGATTTGAATATTTGACTCCTTTGAGAGTCAAATACCTGGGACAAAAGTATTTATGCATTTATATGCATATTGTGGGTATGTGCGGTGGTATCCCTAGCATCATCGTGCCCACCGCTATTCATGTTCTTGTTGCAACTCATTCGTCTATTTGTGCACCTTCATGTTCTTCCTTCAGTTATTTCTTCAACACATGCAACTTCTTCTCTTCTCCATTCCTTGTCTTCATGTCACGTTGTCACCTCATAGCCCGAGTCTCCAAAGTTGCTTTCATCATCAGTGGATCTGCTTGAGCTCACAAATTTGTTCTGCCTCTATGTTGTGAACAACCTTCCTCTTGCATTCATTGCATCAACTAAATTCATTCGGTATGCTTCCTTCAGTTGTTGTTCACGATGCTGCTTGTTGTGATGTTGTTGTTGTCATATCTTGATATCCTTGTATATGAACAACTTGATATCTTTGTGAGAAGGCAAGCTCATAGATATTTGATCGATTGCATCTCTAGGTGCTTTGGATGGTGTTTTCAACTCTACTCTCTTCGAAACCATTGTACTTGTACCGCTTTGAGGCAGATGGACACCTACAATACCTGGAGAGATGGCAACATTCATGGCAAGTGATTTGTCACCAAAAACCAAAATGAACTTTAGAACTAACTTGCAACATACCTGTGTGACTGATCATGAAGGTTTCACAATTTCGGTCAGGATGTTGGGAGACTGACTACCAAGATTACACAAGGCACAATCTAGGCTATTGGGAGACTCACTAATTTCTAGAACTATGCAATGCACAATCCAATCTAGCTATTGACTGTTGGGATTATACAATAAACAATCTCAGCTGGCAATCACTCCAGGGTCACTGACTACATTGTGCAATTTTCTTGGCCAGCAGTCAAATTCCCTCAGGATTGTACAAAGCAAGCTTGGGGAATAGCTGTTGGGAATAAATGCACATTTCTAGGGAGGTAGGAAGAGCCTTCCCTCTCAGGATTGCACAATGTTGTCTTGGTGAAGCAGAGTCTGGGCCGAGATTGGCTAGAATCGCCGATGGGCAACTGAAAGTGAATGTGAGTGTGAATGCATGTTGATTCTGAGTGTAATAATAAGTGAATAATCATGCATGCAAATGGTGAATGACAGATTCAGAAAATGAAACAACATGCATGTTGGCAAGGCGAGTCGCTGAATCGATGACCATTCGCAGAAAACAATTTCATGAATGCGACAACAATGACATGTCAAATAAAATTGAAACAATGCTAGGACAAGCTAGTATACATGTAAATGATAGTAAGCGTTCACTGAAATAAAGCAAACAATACTCACACAAGCGAAAACACAAAAAGTGACATAAATGCAACGCAAGGCATGGGAACACAGGCTTACACCAAAACAATTGAGCTAAATGTGTCAAGATGAGATGTGGGATGTCAGAGCTACAAGGTTGATGTGAGGAATGAGCTCTGCAGTGTCCATTTCATGAGTTATGATAGCATTGAGGTTGTGATGTGCATGCCACAAATCTAGGGAAAGCGACACTTAGTGGGAGGTTTCTGAAATGATCCTTGCATGTAACCTCCAACTGCTAAACATGGATCCCTAAAATAAGGGATCTCTTCACATGTTGCCTTGGAAGAAGCAACCCTTGCATGCAAGTTAGTTTTTCTTGGTCCCAGAGGAAATCGATCAACTCAGATGCACATGCAAGAGACACCTCGACTGCTTGAAGGAAATGTGCTTTTCTGGCTGTGAGATGGGCTGATTGCCTCGAAGATTTGAGCAATATTCTGGGCTAGTATCTAAATGCTACCCATATCTACATAAATTTGGGGTTGAGCAGCCTTGCTGGGGAAAATTGCGCAATTCCTTCTGGTAGTGTTGACTCGAAAAATTGTGCAATCTTGGAGCTCAACAGGCTAGCAGACAGGATTGCGTAATTTTTGGAGGGAAGCTTGGTTTCCCTCTAGAAATACAGAACTTTCTTGGGGAAGTTACTCAGCTTGCAACTAGACCAAGTTTGGGTGATCAACTTGTTAAGGGAATGCATTGAGCTATGACCGATAGGCTACCTTAATGCAAGAAAAACACTGAAGCTTTTGAACTTGACGAAGCAAGGCAAGTTGCTGTGAAGGTTGCAAGGGAGGCTCCAAAACCACTCTAAGGAAAACTTTTCAAGGGTGGTTGTAACTGGTACAATAGGGTTTTATACAAATCCTATGAAAATATACTCACTAGAGTGTTACACTACATTTTGTCACTATCCTTGTACTCCCCATTCCTTGATCCTGGAGGACCTGTACAGTGAACCCCACATGCTTTTCCTTCATGAAGAAACTCCCATTATGTCCCTCTTCATGAGCAGATCATTTCCCTTTTCCACCATTTCCCCTAAAACATCTGATTTGCCTAGTTTACAAGACCGACGCTAATGGCCTTTGTCTCTGCTGTTGCAATGTGCAAAGGTTAGCACTACTCCTCATGCTGACCAAAAAAACTGAGTTGTGTTCTAGTCACGTCGGTCCTGTTATGGAATTTTTTTTAAATTAGAGCAAAAGCTTCAAGCTCTAGAAGCTCTGTAACGGAAGTCTAGTAAATGGTTTGGCCTGATGGGTTCGAGGATGATAGTTTGGGCTCCTTTCCCCTATAATGATGGAACTACCTCAAGGGATAATTTCTTCTCCCATGAGAAGAGGATCCATCTCCCATCCATATTTCCTATATAAAACTCCCTTCTTCCCAAGCACAATCTAGTTACAGTTGATAGTTTTTAGTTGAGTGTGAGTGTTATAGTTGCAAAGTGTTGATGCTATTTTGGAGTAGGCAAGCAATCTATTACTAGTTGTAGCTATCTAGTTGTGTGAGGAAGAAGTGTGTTTTGGTTTCAAGTGAAGCCTAAAGGGAAGAGATTTTAAACTATTATTGTTTGAAGCCATTGTGGAATGCTAGTAGAAGTGTGTGGGAACCTGGTCTTATCGGAGGAAGACTGTGACGTCAAGATGAATGGTTGTAATCTCTCTTTACTATTAATATATGCAACTATCGATTGATTTCCTACATGTTTTGTAATATTACATATCCATGTCTTAATGTTTCTTGACTTGTTAAGTAGGTTGAATTGCAATTTGTCTATTATTATGTTTGTGTGTTGTTGTTGTTTACTTGTTTCAGGAGATTGAAGAAGGAAGTGAGAGATTGCTGGAGCTGGCAAGCGAAGACATCATCAAGCAGGCTAAGCGACTAAGAGGTAGGCACTCTTGATTAATTCTAACCTAAGGAAATCTTACATAGAATCTATCTATTGTGGCTAGACCCATTATCGAGCTTCATCTCCACACTTATAAATTTACTTCACCACAAATTGGGGAATCCATTGGGGAACCCAATCATTTAGTTTGTTTTGGATTTCATGATTTTGTGAGAAATTTTCTAGTTTCACATTTTCCCTGTGGTTCTGTTTCTTTTCTCCAGCTTATTGGCTTAAGTCTAAAATTCATAGTAGTAGATATGGTCCCTTTTTTCAAGTATTTTTTATTTTTCCTTAGTTACCTCAACCAATGCTCTTAATCCACCGACAGTCATGCTAACTAGCACAAATTGCTGAGGAACAATCGCTTCGACCAGCCTCTGGCGCCTTTTGTTAGTTAGGCAGCCGCACCAATGCCTGTAATTGGAGATTAGGGCTTGACCCCAATCTTGGCCTGTGTGTTCTTCTCTTGTTTTCTTTTGACCTCGTAAGCTTTCTGAACTATCTTCTCCCTGACTAGAAAACTTCATTTAGCTTACTTTGTGTGCTTGCCTGGTTTAGTCCACCCTCTAATGTGTTAAGTCTAGCCCTGTGTGAAGTTATTTCTTATTTTTTCTTTGAATCCCTCGATTGGTGCTATTTTTGGCCAAAAAGTCATGTCAGTCTTTGAGTTAAGAAAAAATATAATTTCTCCCATTCCAATGCCAGTGTGTCTTGACCCTCAGACTCTCTTCTTCCTCCCAAAAGTTACTAGGATGCTTTGTTTTCAATTGAATGAGTGAAAGAGTCTTGTTTGTTATCTTATTTTGAGAATCTCTTTTCTCTTTCCAAGCATAGATTACATTGCTTGGTTTCTCGATTGAAACATTATGTGATTGGTTTGTTTGATTTAGGGGATAAGTTGCTTGTAGTTTCACTTATCATGCTTTGGATTTGATTGATGCTTGTTTTTTCGTTATTGTGAAAATTTTCATTAAAGTGCTTTATGTGAAAGATTCATTTCGCATTTTATGAAGATAAGAACATCATTCTAGTTTACCTAAGCTAAAATATTGCATTAGTAGCACTATTTAGAAGCTAGAATTGCATCATCATAAGAGTAGGACATGAAATGAAACTACTTATGTTGTTATAGGAAGATTAAGTGCATTTAGGAGCTTTATTTGACAAATATTTCCTTCTTTGATTGTTGCATTGATTTTGTGTTCGTTATCTTTGAATTAGTGTTAACTTTCATCGAAGACAAAGATCTCTTCTCTCATATAGCTGGATATAGGAGTTTTCAGATGACAATGGTAGGGCCTTGTAATTGAAACCAAATTCAAGATCAACCATTAAAATTTATCGAATTAACCTAGGGAAGCATTGAGACTTAACACTCAGATTTATTGGTCTAGGCTAGAGACATGTTTTGACATCTTTAAATCTAGCAGTTGTCATTCACTTCAGCACTAGACAATGCTAGTATGGACTTGTGCTCCCCATACCAGCAAGTATATAACGAGAGACTCCTCTAGGCTATATTCTTTATCCATAGGAAGCTTAGTTGACCGCCTTGCAAACATCATACACCGAACACAACATTTGGGGAGATTTCCTACGCATACTTCTCAGTTCGCCAAGAGGTATTTTGCAGTTCACGATTGTCTGGTAATCCAATTTACCTAGATCATCTGAAGCAGTCACGTTTTTCCCTTTTCTCAACTCTTAAAACATGAAAAAGAAAATTTTTGTTTCATTGTTCTAAAATTAACTTCTCGAGAAATATTATTGGTTAAAAGTTATCTTGCTTATTAATTCTTTAGGGTCGATTCCAATGCCAACATTTCCATAGTCTACCAGCCAAGGATTCCTCTCGGATGGGAATCCTTGTCCTTTTACTTCTTTTGGAAACACTAGTGCTCCTTATATGGTGACGCTGTCCCTTCCTAGGTTAACCGTTGCTTTACCTATCTAGTTATTTTTGACCTCAGTGATCCTGAGTATCCCAACTCCTACCCCGCCATCTCCTTCATTTGAATCACATCACATTTATTCTAAAGTTTACCTCTCATCTTCTTACCCTATTTCTTCCTCTTCCTCTTCTACTTCGCCTGGTAAAAGTTGAAATCCAACAACCAGGAGGCTAAGAAGAATAAGAAGAAGACGAAGAAGAAGATGTCAGATAAGCGAGAGGCCAATTGTGTAACTATTACTCCAAATGCACCACCTGTTAACAAACCTTCTGATCCTTTGCAGAAGGTAAAATTCCCTTCTAGGTTGCATAAGGGTGAAAATATCCTTTGAGATTATCCTGACATTCCGAGAGTCTTAGAGGTATGGTCTCAAAACCTGAATTGACCATCCCCGTTGACCTCTAGAGATCATGTCAATGTTATTCCTTCAGTTAATGATGGTAAGAAGAATGGAAGATTAGATTCCCCTGTAGGTTATGTGAAGAAGAGCATCTTCTTCACCTTTGTCACCTTATGGATAAAGCTTCCAAAGATTTCGAAAACTTTGTAGCTCCTCAACCCCAACTTCCTGTTGGTTATCAGAGGCTTTATTTTGATCCTCTCCCAATTGGTAAAGAGATTGACTTAGATCCATCTCTTGCCCATCCTACTGTTCTTGAGCGAGACTCTCTTGTGTCTATTCCCGACCAACCATTGTTCAGAAAGAGTGTCGACTTGGCTCTGCCTTCGGTTGCTCACTCTGTTCTGGAAGAGAGTGGTGATCATACTACCCATGTTCTTCTCGTTTCCTTGGATTCTAGTGAATCAAAGAGTGACCTTCCCATCTCAGTTGTTTAGGAGAGTCTTTCTTCTATTCATGCACATCATGGGGGAAATCATATCATACCCCCAACAAGTAGTTCTTTCATCAATTTCGATTGGGGGTCGTTGACTACCTTCCACTTCCCATCTTATGTGCCTTTCTAGATCATAGTACAAGCCTATAACATGGTAGTACCTGACACTATATTAGATGAAGGTGTGTATATTAGCATCATGTCTTCTACTACTTGGCAACCTTTAGGTTCCCCACAATTTTTTCCTGTCACACAAAATCTATTGGCTTTCAACGGAGGAACCAACCAACCTTTAGGGATCCTTCCAAAGTTTCCTATTACTTTGGGAGGAAATTCCATCTATATAGATGTGATGGTAGTCCAAGGTCCTTTAGATTTCAATATTCTCCTTGGAGATGACTATGTTTATGTCACGTGAGCTCTTGTTTCTTCACTTTTTCGTGTGGTTTTCTTTCCACATGAAGGAATAATCGTGACCATTGATCAGTTGTCATTCATTGGTAACTAGGCAGCTCCTTTGTAACCATCGTCACTTATTATCTCTTGTTTGCAAGTAGTACCTTCCCTACCATAGGTCAATTATGTGGCTACCCGTTCTCTCTCCACATCTATTGATGATCACACAGATGGTATAGTACATTATGTACTAGGGGCATTGGAACTCAATCTATCTTTGGTACTAATTAACATGTTTTTCTCCTAGAGCATGGTTCTTCCATCTTGTGAAGACCTCTTGGGAACCATGTTCTCATATGGTTCATGAATGGGATCATGGGGATATTTCATGTTTTTGTGTCAACCTCATTAAAAAATGAAACAAGAGGTAAGTATAGTTCTTTGTCTTGTGTCCAACTCATTAAAGAATGAAACAAGGGTCTGAGGATAATCCTTCTACTATGTCAACCTTGGTAAAAAATGAAGCAACTCCCTCTTCCAAAATCGAGTCTTTACTTAAGATCTCATAAAATCCCAGTCGAATTTTTCCAGGACCTCGAAAGTGAACCTTCATTCTATCAACCTAGTTGACCAAAATGAAGCTTGGGGGGCATGTACCTCAATTGACTCATTATGCCAGGGGCATGCAAACTTATCTCAAGTGTAGTTTTTCATTTCAAACTTGTGTAAACATGAAACTAAATCCAAGCAAAGTTCTGCATGGTCCAAGGTTTTGTAAAAATGAACCCATGCCCAATTTACATCTTGTGATTGCCATTTTTATCAGCTAATTTCTACTAGATGAGCCTTGGTTGTTTCATTCCATCGCCACCATCTCTTTGGCTGATCATATGCTTTCACTTGGTTGTTTTTCCTTTCCTAATGAACCGCAACGATGAGTGGTTTTGTTAGTCAACCTCTTGACCATTACATGTTTTGAGCAGTGCCTCGATTTTCGGAACTAGCTTTTACCCTTTATACCACTTGGTCCTCAAGCACGAGCCACCTTCAAGCTCTTTTCTGACTCGTAAAAAATGAAAAGATCATCGAGTATTTTTCCCTTTTAACACATAAAAGAAAATAAAATGGGGGGTCCACTTTCATCTCTTTTCTGACCCTTTAAAAGAGAAAATATAGCCAATCTCTTATCATTTCGAACTCATTAACAAATGTGAAATTTCATGTGCCTAGTATATGATTACCCCTTTTTTGGGCTGGAAGGCATTATTTACAAAAAAGGTACTCCTTGACTGAAATAGTCAAGCAGTTCTCTCAAGTATTATTTTCTACCTTTTCGGGCTCGAGAGACACAAATGTATGAAAAGGGACCATGCAAATTTTTCTTTTACGTGTCTTTTTCAAACTCTCTAAATGTGAAAAAGATACCGAGTTACACCTTTGTCAGATTCGTTAAAATATTAAACGACATCAGATTAGTCATCATGATGGACATGAGGTTCTCCTTCCTAGGGCTTGTTAAACTTACTAGGTCGATTCACCCTAAGGATGAAGTTACAATGCAAAAATATTCTATCCCCTTCAAGCTTGCGATTAAAAAATAATTAGGGTACCCGCCAGAAATATTGGGGAAAAAGTTTGGAAATCTATCGGTCATGTCGGCAGCTCACTCTTGAACATGACACTCTTTGCTTCGTGTTGGGTTGGGACATCCTCATTTGTATCGTTGACCTCTCTAGGTTGGGCTATTCATTTTTTCTTTCCATTGGATCTCTACCACGTCATCATGACCACCAAACCTATGGATCCAAAAGTTGCCAAAATTCCAGTTGTGTCGCTGATATGTTCAAGAATTGTCATTATGTAGTTACACTTACCTCTAGTTCTTTGTATCATCCAAAATCATTTTGTATCCTCTCGTCTCATGTCAATGATGTGAGATTCATTATGGCCCTCCATCGACATGGTCGCTTTCTGTCGATTTCAACTCACTATCCGAGAAGTTGACCAATAGACTACCTTCGATAACTTAGAGCTTGCATACCCTACTCACAAGTTCTTTACACTTGAAAACAAGTTCACATCATTGGCTTTCGATCGAGTGATTTCATGGGTGTTCGACTTCAATTCCTGTATTCACATTCCATGAATTGTGCTGATAGTACCTTGAGCACCATTGTCATTATTGGTGGTTTGTTTCACGCTTGTTAATGCTTTACATCATTGATTGGTAATCATGCGACTTTATAGCATGTTTGACGTGAACACATTCATTTGCATGCTAGAGCCTATACTTTGATCGAATCGTGTTGGAGCGCAAGACCCTAGACTTACATCACAAAAATTCTAGGTTGCAAAGTGATGTGACATCATTACGATGATATGCATGTCTCTTTCAAATGGCTGGCTCCAACCAGACTATGAGTTATAATATGTGATCCTTCTCATTATTGGATGGATGCAATCATACCTAGGATTCATTATGATACTATTTAATGGATGGTTGTGCCCATACCTAGATCCATTTACATGATCATTCTCTAGATGGCTACATCAATGCCATGATTCATGTATCATTTGACAGAGATCTCAGTTTATTTATATGTATTTGTACTTGCTTCTAGGTTTTCTGATGGTAGACTAGTCCCTCACACTGATTTATAAAGCATTTCATCCCTTTCTCTAGCTTGGCCTTCACGCTTTAGGGGGCATCTGTTACGCAACATTTTGTCACTGTCCTTGTACTCCCCATTCCTTGATCCTTGAGGACTTCTACAATGAACCCCGCATGCTTTTCCTTCATGAAGAAACTCCCATTATGTCCCTCTTCGTCAGTAAATCATTTCCCTTTTGCACCATTTCCCTTGAAACTTCTATTTTTCCCAGTTTACAAGACCAACGCTAATGTCCCTTGTCTCCCCCGTGCCTATGTGCAGACATTATCACTACTCCTCACGGTGACCAAAGCGACTAAGTTGTGTTCTAGTCGCATTGGTCCTGTTATGGAAAGTTTTTAAATTAGAGCCGAAGCTTCAAACTCTAGAAGCTCCGTAACAGAATTCTGGTAAATGGTTTGGCTGGATGAGATGGAGGATGATAATTTGGGCTCCTTTCCCCTGTAATGATGGAACTACCTCAAGGGATAATTCCTTCTCCCATGAGAAGAGGACCCATCTCCCATCCATATTTCCTATATAAACCTCCCTTGTTCCCAAGCACAAACTAGTCACAATTGATAGTTTTTAGTCGAGTGTGAGTGTTATAGTTGCAAAGTGTTGATGCTTTTTTGGAGTAGGCAATAAATCTATTACTAGTTGTAGCTACGTTATGTGAGGGAGAAGTGTTTTTTGGTTTGGAGTGAATCCTAAGGGGAAGAGCTTTTAAACTATTTTTGTTTGAACCCATCATGGAATGCTAGCGGAAGTGTATGGGAACCTGATCTTGCTAGAGGAAGATTGTGACATCAAGACAAATGGTTGTAATATCTCTTTGATATTAATATATGCAACTATCGATTGATTTCCTACATGTTTTGTAATATTACATATCCATGTATGATCTAATAATCACCTTATGAGTGACCTTAGTTAAAGATTTATTAAACAAAAGGTATTACAGACTCATGTGCTGGTGTGTGTTCTGTGTTATTGAAACAATGGATCGATCATATTGCCAATACACAGACATTTAAATGGAAAGACAACAGAGAAATATAGTAAGCAACACTAGACACAAACAATTTTTAATAAGGAGTTCACCCTATTCTCTAAGGATATGTCTCTGGTCCAACTTTAGTGGTGGGCTGGTTTTATTGTGTCTTACAGTAGAGAATGTACAATGCAGGGACTCAATGTGAGTTCTCCTGACAACAGATTCTGCTTGGCAAGGTGATTCTTGGATTCCCCAAGCCACTGTGACCTTTGGTCTACAGTGGAAATAGCCAACTCTGATGCTCAATCCAGATAGATTTCCCTATGGGAAGGCTTGAATCTTCAAGCTCTCTAGTGCTCGATGCGGCCTATGGTTAGCTTAGCCCTTTGTCTCCTCTGCTTGGCTTTACTGTTGTCTATGTTCAGTCCTCCTCTCAGGGTTCACTGTTCACTGTCTCTTTGGTCGCTTTGACTCCTCTCCAAAATCCTCCAACTTAATTCAACTGTCTCTATTCAAGGCTTTAACCATTCGATCCTTGTTCCTGTTCATTTCCTCTCCCACCTGCGTCGATTCATCTTCTGCAGTTGTGCTTGGAGTTCCATGTTCAGCATAAGCATGAATGCTCACGAAGTGCCACGTCTCTCCATCGAACTGGTGCCAGCATGCTTCGTCAGTTCATTCTTCCGGTTATGTCATGGATACGCTCTTTCTTCATCGTGGCAGTCAACAGATTCCAAATCCCTTTAAATCACGGCTTATTTCCCCATTGCTTCCTCTTCTTTCTATAGGGTTCAATCTCAACCATCCGATCTGGGCTCCTCTAGATCCAACGTCATATGCACATCAAGCGCAGTTGACTTGCTCGACAATTAGCACATGATCACGATGTCTTTTCTCTCACCTTCGTTGCCACGCATCGATCGCTGAGTGGGACCGCTCTTCTCTCCTCCAAAACCTCTTAATGTTCAAGGGCACCTCGATCAATACCATCGTTTTTCTAGAGCGCGGGTCCTGCCTTTGTCTTTTAGTGCTTTTACTTCCCCACCCATGGGTCTCTAGCTCCCGACGTGACCGAGTGCTTACGACTCCCCCATTTCGGCCCTGTTTGCCTACAGATGTGCGATTAGCACTTGAGCACGCGCTAATCATGCATCAAAATTGTCTCCTTTTCCCGATTCGGGGCTCCCAGGGGCTATTTTGACCTCCTGTGCAGTCTCCATGGGCCTCGGTCAGTGCGCTTTGACCGAGGTCCTCATCATTCCTCCTCGGCTGCCATGGCCACTGGTTCAGGGTGTTTTTCATGCCGTTTTGGATTTCATTAAAGATTTGTTTAAATTGATAGAACAAAATTTCTTTGTCAGTCGTTTATGGATCCGATTTAGATCACGACCTCCCTATTGAAAAAGCTTTTAGACCACCAAAAGTTGGTTTTTCTTCAAGCATTGACTAAGTGAGGAAACTGTTGTCTCACTTGTCCAATCTCAATCCACTTCTCGTTGCTCGGCTTCGAACCTTTAAGCCCAATTCTGAGGTATTCCATCTATCCACTGCGCGTCGTCCTCACCTTCCTATCCAGCACTGTGTCTTCGTGCAACTCATTAAGATATTCAAGTTGCAGGTCATCAACAGAAGGTAACTGACTCTGCTATTCAGGGTCCTCAATCATTGAAGGTTCAAACAACCTCAAGCAATCTACGTTCACAACTGAGTAGATGTGCATGTACGCTGGCATATCAAGGCAGAAAGAATTCTCACCAATCTTCTCAAGTATCATGAAGGTCCATACCTAATAGGTTTTAGCTTTTTACCTTCACCTTGCATTCTGTCCTTGTTGATATACAACTAGACTTGGTCTCCAACTTGAAAACTATGCTCCATTTGATGCTTATCATGCCTAGCCTTGTACTTGGCATGGCTCTTTTCCAGCTGTTCCTGTACTTCCTGGTGGATCTCCTGGATCTATTCAATGAACCTAGTTGCCTTGTCCACATCATTGTGTCTATCATCCAAGGTATCTTTACCAAAGACAAAATCCAAAGGAGACCTTGGTATGAAACCAAAACAGGTCTCAAAAGGAGATCTTTTTGTAGAAGAGTGTTTGGCTCTGTTGCAAGCATGTTGCACATAGCACAAGTGCTCAAACCAAATCTTAGGATGTTTGCTGCAATATCTTCTCAGTAACTAGATCACTGTCATGTTAACTACTTCTGTCTGGCCATTTGTTTGTGGATGAAAAGTTGTGCTTTTCTTTAATTTGGTGTCCATTAGTTCCCACAGACTAGACCAAAACTTCCCCACAAATCGGGTGTCTAGATCAGATACAATAGAAGTGGGTAATCCAAAATGAACCCATACATGTTCAAAGAATAAGCTTGGAGTTTGTTCAGCTATAATTTGTTTACTACAGGGTATCAAAATACATATTTTGCCGAAACTATCCACAACAACATATAGATAATCATGACCTTTCCTAGATTTAGGCAGACCTCCAACGAAATCCATGGAAATGCTTTCCCAAGGGTGAGAAGTAACTGGCAAGGGAGTGTACAAGCCTAGTTTTCTATTGTTGGGCTTGATTTTAGCACACATAGCACACCCCTTTACATATCTAGAAACTATCTCATTCATTTTCGACCAATAGCAGAACCTTTGCAGCTGTGTAACTATTTTACTTACCCCAAAGTGACATGATATCAGAGAAGTGTGCTTCCATAATTATCTTTTCTCTCTTAGTTTGTGGAATGCAGAGTTTCCCACAATGATATAAGAGTCGGTCCTTCACATGATAGTCCAATTCTTCTACTCTTTTGCCTTGACTCAAAGTGGCATATACGTCTTTAAAGTCAATATCCTGAGCATACTGTTCTATGTAGCTTTCATGCAACATATAATTATGCTTAAGTATGGTAGATGCATTTATAATGGGTCTAGATAACATATCTGCAACCTTGTTATGTATGCCCTTTTTATATATGATGACTAAATGGAACTGTTGTAGAAAAGCCATTCATCTGTAATGTCTTGATTGTTGCAATTTAGTTTGGGAGTGTAGTTATTGAACTGGCTGATGATCAATATGTATTACTGTGTCTTTACCCATTAAATAATGTTTCCACTTTTTCACACTCTGAACTAATGCATAAAATTCTTTATCATAGGTAAGATAGTTAATTACCGCAGGATTAAAAGTCTTAGAATGATAACATATAGGTTTACCATGCTATGTCAGCACTGCTCCCATGGCATAGTCACTGGCATCAGTTTGGATCTCAAATGGTCTTTGTAGACCTGGCAATGCTAGTACAGGTGTTTTACTAATTCTTTCTTTCAAGGTGTCGAAGGCTTTCTGCTATTTGCCTCCCCACTGAAACACCTTGTTCAATCCTATCAAAGTATGTAAGGGAGCTACAATTGAGGAAAAATTTGAAATTAACTTCCTCCAATACTGTGTTGCTCCTAAGAAGCTTCTCACTTCTGTAGCAGACTTGGGTTTATGCCAGTTCATGATGACTGCCACTTTAGAGGGATCTATTTTCAATTCGCCTCCCCCTACTATATGACCCAAATAATTTAGAGAGGTTTTGCCAAATTCACATTTGGAGAGTTTAACATAAATTTTTTCTCTTTTCAAAACATCTAATGTCTACTTAACATGCTTTAAATGTTCTTCCCACGTTTTACTAAAAATCAGAATGTCATCCAGATACACAATAACAAAATCATCAAGAAAAGGTCAGAGTACATCATTCATTAATCTCACGAAAGTAGTAGGGGCATTGGTCAAGCCAAAAGGCATAACCAGCATAACCAGCCATTCATACAATCCTTGCTTTGTTTTGAAAGCAGTCTTCCATGAATCTTGCTCTCCAACTCTGACCTGATGGTATCCACTGTGAAAATCTAGCTTGGGGAAATAAACAGCTTCCTTCAATTGATCTAAAATATCATCTATGCGAGGAAGGGGATAATGATTTTTAATTGTTATCTTATTCAGTTCTTGGTAATCAATGCACATTCTCCACAAGCCATCTTTGCTTCTCACCAGAACGATTGGTGACCCACATGGTGATGTGGTAGGACTGATCAACCCTTTCTCGAGCAACTCCTACACCTGCTTCTTGATTTTAGCATTCTCTAAAGCAGACAACCTGTACATCCCAATGTTAGGCAAAGGAACATCTTTCTGCAAAATAATATCATGTACTATTCCCTTTTTGGGTGGCATACCTTTAGGTTCTTGAAATAGGACATGATACTCTAAAACAATCTTTTCTATATCATCTTTTTGATCAACATTACAACCCTCAAATATTTTGGTTTTATCAAGTGCCCTTTCCTTTACAACCATTAGTAAGAACTGTTTGCATGAATTTATCATTCTTTTCATCTATCCTGAGTTTATGAGAGTATAATTATTCTTGAGCTTGTGAGATCTTACAAAGTATTTGATTCCATCTTTAACAATTAGATACTTGTTTTGAGATCTATAGAAAATAGCCTTTCTATCATATAACTAAGGACTCCCTAAAACAATTCCACATATCTCCAAAGGAATTACATCTAACTCAACCTCATCTACAAATGTTGACCCAAAAGAAAACTTGAGTTTGCACTATCTAGTCACTTGTAGTTGTGCTTTATCATTCAGCCATCCTAATGGGTATGGCTTCTTATGAGGTGTAGTTGTTAATCCCAATTTCTCTACAATTTCTTTAGAAATTAGATTTACTTGTGAGCCACTATCAAACAAAGTATCAATCTTTTGATTTTTGGAAATAACTCAAATATGGAAAAGCTCATGCCTTTTTCTCTCATGTTCTTCGTCAATCATAGATTGAGCATAATTACTAGTAAATGCTTCAAAATTCTTACCTTTTATGCCTGTGGCAGTAATGATTGTTTCATCTCCTAAGTCTGACCCCAAATCTTGCTGAATAGCTACACTAGTCTTCTTCTTCTTGCCCTCAGACTTCTTAGGTCTCAGCTCTGGATGCAGAATCGAACAATGCTCATCATCATGCCCCTCCTTTTTACAATGAGTGCATGAAGCTTTACCTTTTTGTGCAGTGTTAGCCCTCCTTGCTTTCCACTTCTGCTTTCTTTTCGCCTTGCTCTTGCTTATAGTGGGTTGTGATGGTCCCCCAACTTCTGGATTTCCATTCTTTCCTCTAGCTTCTAAATGAGTAGCTTGTACAAATACCTCATTTATACTAGTGGGATTAAACATGAGGATGGTATGCCTCATGTAGCTATGTAGACCACCAATGTACTTCAGAAGAGTCTATAGTGAGTCTAATGAGATGCCCAATATCAATGCTCTCTTTTTGAACTCTTGAGTATACCCTCACACACTTTGCCCTTTCAACTGCCAAAGAGTTTGCCAACTCATCATGGCTTTTTGCATGTAGGCCAATGGATAGAACTGCTTTTTGATTGCAGCAAGAAATTCACTCCAGGCAGAGATGGTATTACCATGCTTCCTCATATTAGCTTGGGTTTTGCCTTCCCACCAAACCAAGGCAATGCCTCCCAGGCGTAGGCTTTCCAGCTGAATCTTACTCTTGTCTGAGTCTATGTTCTGCACTCTGCAATACACATCAATTTTTCTAATTCAATTGTCCAACTTTTCAGCATTTACCTATCCATCATATATAGACAAATCAAATTTCACATCCAATTTAATCAAGGATGCTTTCTTATTATGCACATGGCTATTAGGAGGTGTAGGAAAGCTTTCTTCTTTCCCCTTTCCTTTTGAGTGGTCATGGGAATGAGATTCATCTTCTTATTTTTCTTATTTAGAGCATGATGAATCTTCATCCTTATGATTTCTAAAGTCCCTATACATTTCTTCTACCATAGACTTTATAGCTAGGAAACTTTCTATGAATTGAGGGTCTCGTCCTATGGAACCTTCTTCTGACATTGTCTTCTCAGAATAGACTGTCCAAATTTCAAGATTAGTTTCCACCAACTCTCCTTCTCCTAAATTGAGCTTTGATCTAGTGAGCATTCATAGCTAAAGCAACACAAGCTTGTCTAACCCTACAGCCTATAGCTCTGATACCACTTGATCTGATAATCACCCTATGAGTGACCTCAGTTGAATATTTATTAAACAAAAGGTATTATAGACTCGTGCTGGTGTGTGTTGTGTGTTATTGAAACAACAGATCGATCAGATTGCCAACACACAAACATTTAAATGGAAAGACAACAGAGAAATACAATAAGCAACACTAGACACAAACAATTTTTAATAAGGAGTTCACCCTATTCTTTAGGGCTACGTCTCTGGTCCAGCTTCAGTGGTGGCCTGGTTTTATGGTGTCTTACAGCACAAAATTTACAATGCAGGGACTCAATATGAGTTCTCTTGACAACATATTTTTCTTGGTAGGGTGGTTCTTGGATTCGCCAAGTCACTTAGAGTTCACAAACTCTTTTTCTTCCTACCAGATCTATGACCTTTAGTCTACAGTGGAAAGAGCCAACTGTGCTACTCAATCCAAACAAATTTCCCTATGGGAAGGCTTGAATCTTCAAGCTCTCTGGTGCTCGACGCGGCCAGTGGTCATCTCGGCCCTCTGTCTCCTCTGCTTGGCTTTATTGCTCTATGTGTTCAATCCTCCTCTCAGGGTTCACTGTTCACTATCTCTCTGGTTGCTTGGACTCCTCTCCAAAATTCTCCAACTTAATTCGACTGTCTTCGTTCATGGCTTTAACCATTCGATCCCTGTGCCTATTCAGCTCTTATGTCGCCTGCTTCAATTCACCTTTTGTAGCTGTGATTGGAGTTCCATGTTTGGCGTCAGCATGAATGCTCAGGAAGTGCCACATGTCTCCATCTAACTGGTGCCAGCATGGTTCGTTGGTTCGTTCCTCTGGTTATGTCATGGATATGCTCTTTCTCCACCGTGGCGGTCAATGGATTCCAAATCCCTTTAAATCACGACTTATTTCCCTGTTGCTTCCGCTTCTTTCTATCAGGCACAATCTCAGCCATCTGATCTCGATTCCTCCATATCCAATGTCATACACACGTCAAGCACTGTTGACTTGCTCGAAAATTAGCCCACGATCACGACAGGTTTTCTCTCACCTCCGCTGCCATGTGTCAATTGCTGAGTGGGATCAATCTGCTCTCCTCCAAAACCTTTTACCATTCAAGGGAGCCCCGATCGATACTGCCAGTTTTGTAGAGCGTGGGTCCTGCCTTTGTCTTTTAGTGCTTTTACTTCTCTGCCCGTAGATCTCCGACTCCCGACATGACCGAGTGCTTACGGCTCCCCCATTTCAGCCCTGTTTGCCCAGTGATGTAAGCGCTAATCGCGCAGCAAAATCGCCTCCTTTTCTAGATTCGGGGCTCCGCGGGGCTGTTTTGACCTCCTGTTCAGTCTCAATGTGCCTCGGTCAGCGCGTTTTTACCAAGGTCCTCGTTGTTCTCCACCAGCTACCATGGCCACTATTCAAGGTGTTTTTGATGCCGTTTTGGATTTCATTAAAGATTTGTTTAACTCGATACAGTTAAAGTTCTTTGTCAGTCGTTTATGGATTTGATTCGGATCAATGTCTTAATGTTTCTTGACTTGTTAAGTAGGTTGAATTGCAATTTGTATATTATTTTGTTTGTGTGATGTTGTTGTTTACTTTTTTTAGGAACTTGAAGAAGGAAGTAAGAGATTGCTGGAGTGAGCAAGCAAGGACATCATTAAGCAGGATAAGCGATGAAGAGGTAGGCCCTCATGATTTATTCTAACCTAAGGAAATCTTCCATAGAATGTATTTGTTGTGGCTAGACACATTATCATGCTAGAGGAATACATTTCTATCTGCACTTATAATTTTACTTCACCACACAGTGTACTAACTAACTTGTAAATTTTATCTATGAAGTCATGAAGGCCATGGAAAATTATACAATTATCTAAAAACACTTGAATAATTAATAATCTAACCCACATTGAAAAAATATAAAAACCACAATAAGGGTTGGGTTGAGATCACATCGTTCTGTGAAATAAATCGCCAGGATCGAGTTATAAGCTCGACAAATCCCCAATCCCCATAAATAAACTCAAGCCGTGATGAACTTATAAGATGCAAACCTACCACTAATAGTAGCGCAGGGGTTAGAGAGATATTTTATCACTGCAATAATTAGAAAACAAAAGATAATGTTCTGAATTACGTGAGAAGAACTGAATGACCCTCATCACTTAGGAACTATGTAGATAAAAACCCAATTGAACATTAAAATGAAACAAAAAAATGAAGACAGTGTAAGTACTACTAGCTCTCATTGTAAAAAGATTCATAGGGAACTAAACTTACAACTAGCTACATTGTGGTGTCAAACTTGGTGTAGAGATTTGAAGTTGGAAGCATCCAGTCCATAGATTTTCGAAGATATAGGAACACTCTAGGAAGATAATCCGTAATGGTTTGACCTATAATAGGGAAATGGACCAAAAGTTATTATAGTAGTGCTAAATAAAAGGAACTAGTTAGACTAATCAATCACAGTGTTAACGATTGTACCTCATAATGAGACGATTAAGACTTATTGGTAAGACATCCTTATTGTTGTAGTGCAGTTTTCCCTTAGAGAGTAAAGTTGCAAATGAGTTAGAGTGACACAGAAGGGAGAGAGGTAGTAACCTTTGTAACTCCTCCTCTGACTAGTGTTTTTGGATATATATAATAGATCCTACGATGTTGGATCAACCAACACATGGCCCAAGGGCCATAAAAAATCTGTTACATCAGTAAATTGATAGTGGGACATCGAGAATGTTCAAAAAAGTCATATGTGAACCTTAGCATACACCAAACATTAGTTTACGTTCTACCCATCATTGTGCGAGCAATGAAAAATCAATCTTATCGAATTATGTGGTTCTCAAAACCAATTATATTTCACATGGATGATTCTAAAAATATATACGCACATTGGTAAGGAACGTTCTCTTGAAAACGAAATAGATATTAACCTAGGGTAACTTATAACAACCCTGGTTAAATATCCATGTAAAAATATATAAGACCACAATTGATGGGACACATGTTCCAAGATAAATGGTGGGAAAAAAATTCTAGGAAGTGTTCACTCAGTTATTATGGCTAAGGAAACTAGCAAAGGAAATGACAAAGGATTTGGAAAGGAAAATGACAGTTTTGGCACATCTATTTATGAATATAATGGAAATTAGGAAAAAAAGAAGGTGAAAGGTTATAGGTTACATGTGAGGAGGAAAATGAAGGAAAATAAGGGAAATTGAAGAAAATAGAGATCAACTCTTTGATAAAAAGGCTTCTGAAGGTGAGTGGGTAGGCTTTTTCAATGTAAGCTTGGTCATTTTAGTTTTAGTGGAGCTCTCTTCTATTATCTCTCTCTCATACTTTTGGAAGTTAAAGTTTCTTGGAGCACTCTTAAATAAGTATGGAGTATTTGGATTTTTGGAACATGAAGGCAAAGGAAGAGCAGGAAAGCACAAGAGGGCAGCAGGATCGCCAACTACAACATATTTTCTTGCAGGTACTAAGTTGCATGTACAATTTCTTCACGAGTTTAGCATTCATGGCACATGCATGTGGATTGTTGATCATGATTTGTCACTGGCATGGAGGATTTCCTGGATTGACATTGGATTTCCTAGCCTTGCCATTTGCTGGATATCAATGGACATTATGGGTTTATTTTCATTGTTTTTTTTTTGTTGGTTCTCATGATTCCTTAGCTTGGCTTGAGTTATTATTCCTGGAGACTTGGTTGGAAAAATGCTCCGGAGTCCTGTAACAACTTGGCTTGAGTTACTCATGTCGTAGCCTTGGTTGGAAAAACACTCTGGCGCCCTTGGTGGGTTAAGTTAGTAGTCCTAGAGCCTTGGGTAGACAAAAGCTCTGGAGCTCGGTAAAAGTTGTTGGTTGAGTTACTAGTCCTAGAGCATTGGTTGGACAAATGCTCTGGAGCCTTGGAAGGCTTTGATAGAGATCAATCTGATGATGGTTTTTTGATGTCCAATTGTGAGGTGAAATCATTGTTTTATGGGTTGAGGTTGATGGAATTTGGAAGCCTTGGATGGTTTTGGATTCATGTGTTCTATGAGATCCCACATTCATGCTTGGAATATGACACTAGGTTGAATGGCTAAAGAGATATTTAGCTCAGCTATTCTAGAGTCAAGTGGAACGTGGAAGTCCCATCTTGGGTTTGGATTTTTCATCATCACTATGAGGTTATCTCTCCTTGTATTTCTATGAGCATTATATTGGATTATATGTGGTATATATGGCTATGATTTCATTGGTATTTCTATCCCTATTATGATTGTTATGTATATGTTTTATGATAGTGTATATGTACGCTCTCATCAGGTTTTTACTTGTATGTGAATGAATAATGTATCTATGTTCTAATGGATGAAGTTGTAGCTAAAGTGATAAGGAAAAAATGACTGATACATAATCTCATATAAGTATGAGACCCTTATGCTCAAATATGTTATTTACACATGTAGATTACATTTTCATGATATGTTTGATGAAATGCCTGTCACAGCTAGTAGGTGGTCCAGTTAAGGTCTTATTCGAGTAACTGAATTAGTACTTATATTTCCATGTTATTTTCCTGTTTTGAATATGTCATTCAATTATGGGCAATAACATTGGCTATGGGCCTAAAAATGTGGCTTAAATCCCAGGGACACTAGCACAAAATTGAGAAAAAGATTCCCTGGATGCTAGCTAGCAAGAGTGTTAGATCATCTAGATGTCCTTGGACGTTGGCATGCCCATAGCAAGAGAGCATCAAGAGGTCAAGTTGTCCAAAAGTTGAGTGGGACCCAGGGGCTAGTTCGTAGAAGGTTTGAATTGGTTCTTGAAGGTCCTAATGTTGATGTTGAATGTCTATATGGTGTGCTTTTGTCGATTTCACTTCCTTAGCATGACTTAGGAGGTCGAATCGTAACATAGTGGCCTCTCATCGCATATTTACCCTGGTTGGACAGTTGCTTGGGTAGATGTGGGAAGAGGTTGCTACATAGATATACCTTAAATTTATTACAATAAATTTATTAGATGTAGATGATAAATCTTTTAAGATAAGTAACTGAATCTAGTATAATATATATAGTATAGATATATAGATATATAAATAATATGTCACATGGAACTATTCTAAGGCGTTTGTACACATGTGAATATATAATGCACATTGAAGTTTAAATATTAATTATAAATAAGTTATAGTATATAAAGTAAAAACTATTTTTTTAATGATGGTTAGTTGGGGTTAAGGGAGATGTTTCAAGTGGTACCAAAGCTGAAGGGTTCAACATTGTGGCATGTTAAGGGCGAATAAAAAAAATTATGTCATGTTTAATAGAGAATAAGAAATTGGGAAATATGACAACCCCTTTATAGGACCAAGATTTACACCCTTCGTTAAATCAAATCTTGAAAATGTACGTGCAATTAAGGGAAAATTATGGTCCATATCCACTATGTGGAATGAAGGATAGAAATCAGTAATTAGGAGCTAGAAATTAACAATAAACCAAATGAACTTTGATGTTATAAATCCAAGGCTAAAGAATTGAAAAATATGTCAGGGTGATCAAAATACTAATTGACTTATTGTTGAAACCACCTGAGAAAATGACTTTTGGAATATTAAGACATGGTGATAAAGAAAATTGTATCTTGTTACTATTGTATAAAAAGAGAAGTTATGATTTGGAATGATGAGGAAACATGTGCATAGGAAAATCAAAAGTTGTGCACAGGAATAAATTGAGTGAAGTGGCGTTCCTTATACTATAAATATGTTTGAAAAGGAAGGTGAGGGAGAGGGGTGTGGCATGTGAAATCATCCCGAAGAGTTGGAATTATCTATATATGATTTCCTGTTAATGGTTGCAATACCCTTTTGTTAATTTTTACTAAATATCATTTTGATACATAATTTATAAGATCGATATCCATAAGAAAACATTTAGAAAGTTTCTATCGAAAAGGGAGTTAAAGGTTCTACTGACATAAGTGAATCTAATGTAACACCAAATATAATGGGAAGGTAATGATGAAACATTATAAAATAATTCCTTAGACCTATGCGGGATGTTAACCAAGAACTTTGTTGAAAGAATGAGTGAAGAAAATCATTGATGGTAGATTAAAATTTTCAAACCTTATCGGTGTATGGGAAGAAAACTGTAAAGAGGTGGAAACAATAGTAACGTTGTGAAACAATCACAATAATAAAAAAATAAAGGGTGCTTACTACAAAGGATAAAAAATTAAATGTCAATATTATAAATTATGCAAAATAAGCCTAGTACATGTAAAATAGACTTGTACAAATCTCATGATTGATAAGAACAAACTGGTGAGGGAATCAATGAACCTTCTTGCTAAAAAGTGCCTTCATGAAGGGAGGAACATAAATATGGTTGTGGAAATAGAATAATTATCCCAGCCCACAAGAGTAAAGGTTGCAAATGTCAAGTAATTATAAATTGATTCTTGTTAAAAAAAAGTGAAATGAAGGTAAATTGTTATAAACGAACATAATAACTTGTGATAGGAAAGGAGATTAGTTTGTGAATGGTGTAGTGAGTACTATATTGAGACTTTTAAGCTGGAAGTGATAAGACAATAGTATCTGAGTTATTTCAAGAATTAAATAAGAATAGTAGTATATGAAGATAGAGTTGTTGATACTAAAAAAATATATCAATGTTATAACAAATTTAATAAGTATTTAGAGAGAAGAATAAGAATAAATTTCAGGAATAAAGGAATTTAATGGGAAGAATATGCCACAACCCCTAAAATGTAGAAAAGAAATATTGATACCTTCGAATTGTATATAACTAATTCATTAATTAGTTTATTTTATAGCTGCCACACAATCTAAGAGATTAGGTATTATCAAAATAAAATGACAAGAGACTTTTTATTAATTAAAATAACTTTTGGTGTAATAGGAATATTATGGTGTTTCCTCTTTAACAATTTTAGCAAATATTAAAGATGGATTAAAGTGAATGTTGGTATCATCTTGGTAGAAATATTACCTATACCCACTGACATGGAAAAGGATGTCTGCCACTAGTCAATGCTATTCTAGATAAGTACCTTGAGGAAATTCAATATGACTTCTATGGACACGAAGGAGGATTGGTCAAATGATTGATTAGAATTAAATTGTGACTAATATATCAAGGTAGCTACACTGACACCATATGTTGAGGAAGCTAGTAGGGATAAATGATGCAAGTGGGGAAGAATTTCCTAGACACCTTAATCAGTGGTTTCAAAGTAGAGTCAAATTAAACATTAAAAATAAAAGAAAATTGCAAGAAACGCCTTGAGAAAAATAATTCATAGGTGAGAAATATCAGAAAGAAATGATGATGAGATTTGCGAATGAAATTTTTTGGTTAGGCTTTTATTTTTATTTTAAGCATGCCCGTGCTACCCTAGATTGTTCATTTGAAATGTCATAGTGTGTTTTCTTAATATTAGTTGTGCATCTAGCCTCAATGATCTACTAAGAGGGTTTTGAAGGGAAAATATGCAATATAAGAAATCAACTGGAATATAAAACCTTGAATTTTGCTTGAATAATCCAGTAGATAAGTAACGTGAACATTTTGGGGTCCACTTAAATAGGGGACCATAGAATATTTATCAGGAAAATGTCATGGTGCCTAAGGAACAGATCACTGGATCCAAGCCATCATGAGAACAAGGTAATGAAACCATCCTCGTAGCAATAACAAGCATGATTACTATGTGAAGGTATAATAAGATAACCAATTATTCCCAAGTTAGAATAGAATAATTTCCTATTACTGGTAAACCAGAACTTACATGTCAAATGTATTAAAATAGTTTGTTGTGGAATGAATGATAACAAGTAGTGTTCCAATATATAAGGAAAGAACTATAGTATATAATGGTGGAAAGTATCAAACAACCAATATTTATGTGAATAAAAAAGAGATAAGTCCCATGACTGTATACGAAAGCATAATTGTGTACAAGTTTCATCGACTACCTGTAATGTAGGAGGACAAAGGCCCAAAATGGAATGGATGTTGCAAAGTGAATTACTAATTTTGTGCTAAAGGAAAAAAGAAATTTAACCCAAGATAGGTGTAATTAAGCGCACCTAGACAATGTAGACATCTATATATCCACCTTTAACATGGAAAAAATGGAAGTAATCCTAAACATTACTCATGTGTCGCTGAAACATAGTAATTATACGATGTACAAAAATACTCTACTTACCATCTACCATAAAGATAAGAACAATAAATGGGTTTTGAAATATTATTATCTTCATGAATATAGTGCAAATGGAGTTGATACTTCTATGGAATGAAAGTACAGTTGAACCACATAGCTAGATTTTATCTATTATCATAGTTATTGAGTAAGTAAAAAAAAATTATGTTATGCTTGATAAGATTGCCAAGATGTTGTTAACTCTTATTGAGTGCAAGCTGTTAATATTTGTTAGCTTATGATGTATACTAATGACACTTGTTGGGTTCATAAATAATAATTAGTGACGTTTATAACAAAAGATGAAATGGTTATATATATGATCCTAAGTTATGAGTGATGGAATCTAATGACATCCATAATTATTATGGATCTAGGTTGAACCAGAAAGAGAGGTTCTTAGTTGAATGTATGCACATTCTTGATCAAAGAAAATTTATGTTACAAAAGCAAGCAATTACTAGGTTAAGGGTAAGGGAAGCACTTTCGCTAGTTGAGAATACCTGGGAATGATCAGGAGCTCAAGTCCAAGTGTCGAAAATGCTCAAATTTGAAAATGCTCAGAAAGGGTTGGAACTTGAATGATCTGATAGACTCATCTTCCTTATTCTGGCATCGTGAATAGTTTGAAAAACAGACTTGGTATGCAGAATTTATGCCAATTTTAAAATTGCCTAATAACTTCCAATTTTGAATTAAAAAAAAAAATTGAAATATAATATTCTCAAAATATTCCATTAAGGGTAGCCAATAGAAGAGTGCCACGTGGCAAGCCTAGAGGTTGCAACGTGGCCCCAAGGTGGACACTAGAATGGCAGTTAAAACATTTGTTTGCAATTTGGTGGGTCAAACACGCGATCTACACCCAAATAGTTCAAAGGTTTGTTGTTAGCCCACGCAATGGTTCTTGTTTATGAATGGCGAAAACTTATATTTAATATTTAAATAAGTTTCATTCCTAGCAGAATTGGGCCAACCCCCATATAACATGACCACGCATGCGGGACCAGGAGCTAAAACCTGCTAGGTCAACAGTCAGTGCGCAATCTGAGGCACACTAACCGCACCCATGTGACCACCATTAACTCCCAACTACAGTTAGCTCTAGCGATCGAGGCTTAAATGGTAGGAAGCTTGGTGGTGGCACCAATTTTCGCTGTCCGCCATTTTGGTGGACTTAACTACCAATCAACTAAACTTAGCTGGAGTTAATTCAGGGAAAACTTGCAATTGGAGTAAATAGGCCGTAACTATGGCTAGGAAATGCCTTTTTAGACGATTGTTTTTTTATTATTTTAGGTCTCTTTGACCTTCTAGACTCAATGGAGTAGGTATGAAGTCTAAAAAATGTCATCTTCATAGGTTTAAACTATGAATAAGATGAAGGAGCCATCACGGCCTTGAAGGAGAAGGCTATTTATTGGACTATGTTTCTTTGTGTATGGTAAATGAATGAGCATTGTTGACCCTATTTGTGTTGTGGAGTGACCCAGGAATCTTGGACTTGGTTATGGGCAATCTAATGGCGAAGACTCAAAAGCCATGAAGGCATGCAAGACTAATTCAAAGAGGACTTTTGTTCCAAGTTCCATGAGGCAAATATGTCAAATTTGTTTCAAAGATGATTGCCATTTCTTTAAGCCTTTGTTGCAGCAAGAAGATGGTAGACATGTAGCTTATGGAAAGCATGAAATTTTAGGTAGTCTTCAAGACAAGAATGATGAAGTTAGTATGCAATTGAAAACTGGAGCCTCTACTAGTTCATCTCCTCATGGAGGCAAAAAGAATGAACATGAAAAGTAGCACAAGAGGTTACATCTTCTCATGATCAATTTGATTGTGTTCCTACAAGACATGAAAATTTACATGCTTTAATGGAAGAAATGTTTCTTGTACATATCATAGTCAATTTAACCATCATGTTTCGAGATGTTGGATGAGGAAGAAAGCACACAGGAAACAGATAAGCAAAGACTACCTTCAAAGAAGGTGCATAAGATTTTCACTTTTTGCCAAAAGAAGGGACATGTTGTCTCTCATTGTTGTAATTTACATCCAACTCGTCATCCCACACACATGCAGTAAGAGGACAAGAAGATTGGAAAACGTGGAACAATAGATTCCATTATTGATGTGGAAAGAGAAGTTTCACATGAGGAAATGTTCCAACAGCAAAAGTCGCCATGGAAGTGGTTTGGTGAGAAGTGGATGGACTTCTTGACAAAATTAGTGATCAAGGCAGTGTTGTTCAGTTTCATTATGTAATTTTCTCTCCAAAAAATTTCTGTGTGAGTGCAAGAAAGACAGTGTGGACAGGAGGACAAGCGCATTCAGGAACGGAAATGTCAATTTCTTTCCATCTGTCGTTCAAAGGCATTTTCAATGCAAAGAAAATGTTTGAAGGGCTGAAGAGAAGAGGATGTTCATTCTCTCATTGTCTGTGCTATAGTTCAGTTCAGCACTTTAGTAAGCTTTTGGGGACCAAAAGCCTCTCATTTGGGAGGTGTGATCAGGAGCTCAACTCCAAGTGTAAAAAATGCTCAAATATGAAAGTTCTCATAATGGATTTGAACCTAAATGATTGGATAGATCTCATCTTCCTAATTCTGGTGCCGTGAATGGTTCAAAAATTAGACTCTGTATGTAGAAGTTATGCCAATTTGAAAATCGCCCAATAACCTTTAATTTTAAATTTAAAAAAAAAATGAAATAGAATATTCCAGAGAGTATTATTGGAATATTCCATTCAGGGCATCCAATACAAGGGTGCCACATGGCAAGCCCGAAGGCTGCCACGTAGCCCTAAGGCGGACATTGGAACGACATTTAAAACTTTTGTTTTCAATTCGGTGGGTCGAACACACAACCTACCCCCAAACAGTTCAGAGGTTTACCATTATCCCACACAATGATTCTTGTTTATGAATGGCCGAAACCTTTATTTAGAGTTTAAATAAGTTTGATTTGCGGTGGAATTGGGCTAGCCCCCATATCACATGACCACATGTGGGACCATGAGCTAAAACCTGACGGTCACGGATAACTACCCGACATTTGCTGTCACATGCCTGTTAAACTGGTGATCAACTAGCAGACCACCCGGCAGTTTCGGCCAAATTTGGTGGGCTGCCTCCAAATTAGGCATATTACTAAAGTTATCTGCACTTCCACTAAAGCTAACTAGTGTTTATTTAGGGGTTAACTAGTGGTTCATGAATATGCCATAACTTTGGCTAGGAGAGGCCTTTTTGGACGATTTTTTTTTTATTTTTATTTTGGCTCTATTCAACCTTCTGGAGAAATTGGCATAGGTTTCAGAGTGAAAAAAGGACATCTTCACTTGTTTTTGCTTCGGGAAAGCTCCAGGAGCCACTAGGGCATCTTTAGTGTTGGAGCTGCATTGGGTTGTATGCAACCCTTGGAGGTGAAACAAAAGCCTATTTCTATTGTAATGAACCTTTTGAATCCAATGAAGGTGTTTTCAGAACCATTTGGAGACTTCTAAAGGCCGAGATGTTGAAGGGAAGTTTCAGGCAGCCAGAGCCATCCATGAAGGAAGGCCTCAATCGGGGATGTAGTGCTCGTTTTGAGCAAATGAAAAGTCATTTTTTGACATCAGATATGTGCTAGAGACATTAGCAGAGGTTACAAAGAAATTTGAAGCATTCTGAAGGAGTTTGTGCCATTAAGAAGCTCAAGGAAGCTTAGTGCACCTGCTGAGTGAATCAAGTCCAAGGGAGCCTAGATGTGCCTGCACAAAGTGGAAAACCATGACAGGGATGTATTAGGATCAGTTAGTGACCTTTTGGTGTATGTGTTCACTCATTTACATAAATGAAAATGGATACGTTGCACGCTTTTTCAAGTACATTCCATTTTCAGATCAGGGAAGATAAGAATAAAGATTGTTTGCATGAGGCATATTCCATCTTGTTTCGAAGTCCGTGAAACATTGGGGATGATGTTTGCATCGAAGGGGGAAGATGTAATACCCCTGATTGAAAAGTGAATATTTAATTTACTTTTACTATAGTAACTTGGACCATGGGATGAGTGGAAGGCCTAGTGATAACTTGGAATATTTAAAGTTTATTTGTAATCTTAAAAATATAAGTTAGTTATGGAAGCCATGAAAATTACGAGTGAAAGACACTAAGTGAAAGTTTTACTTACCAGACATTTAAACAACATTGGCTCCCATCCCTGGATATAAATAACCTCAATTGGGAAAAAAAAAATCCAAGAGGGATGAGAAGATAATTACCTGAGGCATCTGAGAGGGGAGGTTGAGAAATATTTGAATCCTCAAAATAGGAAGTTGTTCAAGAAGGGAAGGAGTGAATATTTAATTTACTTTTACTATAGTAACTTGGACCATGGGATGAGTGGAAGGCCTAGTGGTAACTTGGAATATTTAAAGTTTATTTGTAATTTCAAAAATATAATTTAGTTATGGAAGCCATGAAAATTATGAGTGAAAGACACTAAGTGAAAGTTTTACTTACCATACATTTAAACAACATTGGCTCCCATCCCTGGATATAAATAACCTCAATTGGGAAAAAAAAAATCCAAGAGGGATGAGAAGATAATTACCTGAGGCATCTGAGAGGGGAGGTTGAGAAATATTTGAATCCTCAAAATAGGAAGTTGTTCAAGAAGGGAAGGGCACTGCTAGTTAGGGTATTCTCGATCTAGTGGGTAGCCAGTGGAATCCCTAAAATATACTTGTGAGTTTATGAGTTCCTAAGATAGACTGGGGAAGTCTTGATGCCTTTTGAAACTGTCATTTACTATTATAGAAGTAAAAAAGAGCATTGGGGGAGGGAGGGGGGTGGATTGGTAAAGGTTACCATTCTCACTGGTTGGGAGGAGCGAAGTTTATCATTTGTAATTTCCCTGGTAGGCTAAGTTAAGTTGGAGATAGATAAATACTTTCCAGAAAAATGAACAAATAAATAAAATTACCGTAATTATTTTTTAAACAAATTCTGTATTAGTATTTTTTACAAACCCTATGCTGGGTACAACAATGGTTTATTAAGAAACAATGAGAAAATTGAATGGTTATGGAAATATAGAATGCCTTCGGAGAAAAATTACTAATCTGCTATAAAGGGCAACTAATGTACTTTTTGTTTTAAATTTTGGTTTTATAAGTCACATGCGTAGTTAGTACTAAAATAGGTTGACTCCAACAAATGGATAGAAACCCATGTTGGGAATAGTCCTTGTTAATAGATAGGCAATAATATATATATAGTCTAGAAAGGAAAATAATATGTCGCAAAAAAGAAAAGGGTCTCTATGACCTATGAAAGTACTGGAAATGAGATAACAGCATGAATTATTAGATATATGAGTTGAAAATTAAAAGAAAACTTTAAATGTTGTCAAGAAAATTGACCGGTCGAACTAGTAATAATAACGTCTAATAATTACTTGTAGTTATTTATAGAATTATTAAAAGGCTAACTAAAAACTAATATGAAGGATTGATGACCATGGGAGTCACTATCAAACGTTCCATTTTATTTATAATACGAAAGGTGTAAACCATAATTTGTAACTATTACGAGAGGAAAGAAAAAGAATATCCTACTTTTACATTCAGGAAACATGAATACAAAAATAATAATTGACTACCATTCCCATGTGAAGACCTTAAACATTAAGGAAGGAAATTTAAAGAATTTGGTGGTAATACAAACAATACAAATAAACGAAGGCAGCGCGGGTGAAACTCACATCTGGAAAGTTATTGATGAAGAACAAGGGCTTAACAGGTAACCATCCTTGTTAAACATAGTCAAACAAACATAAAGTTTGGGCATGAGTGTAACCTCTGTCAAACTAACAAACAAATTATGTGAATTACTTAAAATTAATAGCTATCACCAATAAGAAAATAGTAATTTTGGTTACAAATAATGAAGAATCACAGAAATTATCGTACAATGTTCGATATTGTAGAAACAAATATATCATCAAGTATGCAGAATTATTGAAATATGAGAGAACTATTAGTGAACTGTTATGCAATTTTTCATGTAGAATTAACTACCAACAGTAGCCCATGTTAGATTTAATATTTTATAAAGTTCAGGAAAAATATCGATGAAGAGACACAGAAAATTCTGTTGAATTGAGGCTTACCAACTTCTAAGGAAAAAAATTATTTAACTAGAAAGGGGAGAATTCGGGATAGAAGAATCATTCAATCCACAAATTCTTAATCATAGCCTATCAACCTGGGATACAAACTCAGTTCCAACTCTTAACAAAAAATAATATATCACTTTTGAAAAGAAGCAATATTTTCTATTACAGCGAGAAGTTGCATTACATAATTGTGAGAGTAAAAATAGTTTCAAGATGAACTGGATAGGAACTAGGGTTTATATACAAATTCTACAAAAATACACTTGTCATAGTATTAATTAAATTGTAAATTTTCCGTTTGAAACCACAGAGGCCACGGAAAAATGTAGAATTCTATGAAAACCATAGAATAAGTAAAAATCTAAGCCATAGTGAAAAAATATGAGAACCCAGATAAGGGTTGGGTTGTTATTGCACCAACCTGCCAAAAAAATCCCAGGGATGGGGTTATAAGCTCGGTGTATCCCAAATCCCTGGAAATGAACTCAAGCCATGATGAACGGAGAGGATGCAAACATCCCATTAATAGTAGAGTAAGAGTTAGATAGAGATTCTCTCACTACAATATTTCGAAAACCAAATATAAGTTGTGAATTATATGAGTAGGAGTGAATGGCCCTCTACCTTTAGGAACCCTATAAATAAAATCACGATTCAACATTAAATTGAAATAAATAAAAAGGGAAGACGGTATAAGTATTAGTAGCTCTGGTTGTAAAAAGGCTCATAAAGAACTAAATTTACAACTAGATATGAAGTGGCTATAACACCATAGCTATTTCGTGGTGTTAGACGAATTGTCGAGATCTGAAATTGGAAGCCTCTACTCCATAGTTTTTCCAGGATAGAAGAACACTACAAGCATAGAACTGTTAAGGGTTTGGCCTAGATAAAAAACAAACTTTGAATTAAAAGGAGTTGTAGCTCACAGGTGTGTACATCACCTGGAGACTGCACTCAAACAAGGAGGAGACTCTCTCTCTCTCGTTCACTCACTCTTCATACACAAATGAAGATTACATATTAAATACATCACTGAAAAATAGGTAATTGTAAACAACCTCCTAAATTCTAGGAACTACTTCTAAACTAAGAAGATACGTTACAACTACATAACCATTTCTCCATTATTTCTAACTCCCCCCCTTAATGGAGAAAGTGTTATTGTGCACATCTAACATCCCTCTAAATAACTCAAACTTTACTCGCGCTAGAGGCTTAGTAAAGATATCAGCTAAATTATCACAAGTATTACATTAATCCACCGAGATTTCCTTAGACTGTATCTTTTCTCGTACAAAGTGAAACTGAGTATCAATGTGTTTAGTATTCTTATGGAAAACTGGATTATATGCAAGCTTTATTGTGCTCTGGTTGTCAGTTTTGATGCTGGTTGCTTCTCTTTGTCCTTCGCCTACATGGCTGAGCAATCTCCTCAACCAGATGGCTTCGCATGTAGCTGCACACAACGCCTGGTACTCGGCTTCACATGATGATAATGCTACAGTGCTTTGCTTTCTGCTACTCCACAAAATAACCCCGGATCCAATACTAAATGCATATTCAGTGATGGATCTACGATCATCCGGGTTGCCTGCCCAATCTGAATCTGAATAACTGCTAAAATAACATCAGAAATGTCAGTGTATAAAAGACCATAATTACAAGTACCACTAAGGTACCTCAACGCACATTTTGCTGCATTCTAGTGACTGTCAAGTGGTCTGGACATAAACTGGCTCAGCACACTAACAGAGTATGCCAGATCAGGCCTAGTTGTCATGAGATCTTGTAAATTGAGATGTCCAAATCTCTGATGCCAGAGATTTTCAGCTGTTGATGTTGCTGCAACTATCGCTTGTCGTGGCATACTCCTTGCATCCAGTCTGTACAAATTCCCCACGCGTACTCCTGTTGCAACTGTCTCCAATTGGCTATCCTGAATGACACATCCATTCTTGAAGAATTGCACCTGCATGTCCGGTTCTATTATCATAGAGACAGAGATCAAATTCTTTTTAATTCCTGGAACATATAAAACATTTTTGAGATGTTTGATGTCACCACTAGGTAGCTTCACAGGAATATCCCCACAACCTTTGATCTCATACCCACTGTCATCTCCTAAGTAAATTTTTGATCCACATGCAGACTCCTCAAGAAACTCAAAAGAATCTTTCTTACCGGTCATATGCGAGGATGCGCTAGAATCGACATACCATCGATTATCCTCATCTCCTTTTGATGCTGAAAGAGCACAGTTGACTGTGAATAATCAAAGATCATGGCTGTGGTCATCCTCTTCTCCAAGAAAACACCCCTGATGTTTCCTATGTTTTCCTTTTCTTTCATCCGCCTGCCTCTTACAACATTCTTTAATCTGTTGACCAGGCTTCCCACAGTAAAAACATCACTTAACATAATTATCAGTCGTACCTCTGAATGATTTCTTTTGAAAAGAGTTGGCCCCTTTCTGTTGCTGCTGCTATGGTTACTGATGCTGATGTTCATGCTGGTGCTGCTTTCCTCTGTACTGTCACCTCTTCGCCATCAGAGCTAAGTCATTGCTCTGACTTTTCATATTCTGTCTTCGTTCCTCCTCCTGGAGCAGAATCGCTGTCAGGTCATCAAACGAGGGGGCTTTCTCTCTCACTGACAACCCTCAGATGAATGTATGATATTCATCGGTCATTCTGTTCAGTGTAAGTGTAACCAGATCTGAATCTGATACCTTCTCTCTAATGGCTCCTAATTTGTCTCTCAGATCCTTGACTCTAGCCATGAATCCACCAACGGATTCATTCTCATCCATCTTTAATTCAAACAATTTTCCCTAGAGTGCCAGAACACGATTTTTGTTTTCTGTCTCGTACAGATTCTTGATTGTGGTCGATATATCCGTGGCCAAATTGCAATCTCTAATATGGGGGATAATATTGTCTTTGACAGACATCTTCAGTATGAATTTTTCCTTTGTTTCTCTCTTATCCCAATCTTGTTCTTGGGCCGATGTTACAATTCTCTGCTCATTTCCCAAGACGATCTACCATGCATTCGCATTCTCCAACAAAGTTTGCATTTTGAACTTCCAGTTAGAGAAGTTCATTCCATTGAGCTTGCCAAACTCGTGGAGATATGATTCCAAACTGTTGTTCATTTTCGCCCAACTGAACACTCCAATCAGCCACCACCAGGCAAGTCCGATCTGCTGCCAATGAACAGATTAGGAACTTCACTGTGCCACCACTAAGCAAGTCCGATCTGCTACCACCGAGCAGATCACAGACTTCACAGTGCCACCACCGGGCAAAATCGATCTGCTCCCACCGAACAGATCAACAAACAAGCTCCAACATGCCACCACCGGGCAAAGGCGATCTGCTACCACCGAGCAGATCACGGAACCTCAATTCGCAACCACCGGGCAGATCTGATCTGCTACCTCCGAGCTAATCAAGGATCCTCAATTCGCCACCACCGGGCAAATCAAATCTGCTGCTACCGAGCAGAATCGCCACGTGGCACCACCAGGCAACTCTTGATCTGCAACAAAAAATTGCAGATTTCTAGAGAGAAAGAGGTTGGCTCTATGGCACTCTGAACAGCTACAAATCCACGCCAATTGCGGAAAAGACAAATTCACGATGTGCAAGAAAATTGGCACGCTTATCAGGCATGGTTCGGCGCCAATTCAGTTGTTTCTTTTCTGGCTCTCTTTTCAAGCTCAAAAGAGCGCCAATTGGCATGTCTTTCTACTAAAAGCTAGCGCCAATGGCCAATTGGCTCATCTGTCTACTAAAAAAGAGCGCCAATCCACTTCTGCATTCCCGAGTGCACATTAAGTCTGATCCAACCCTTCCTTCGGCTCAGAGATGATTAGTCGTCTAAGACCCTTCGCTCCAGGTGTTACTGCAGTTCCACCTAATCACACAGATAGCTTTACATGCACTCCTTACCACTACAGATTTGAAACTAATGATACATCCTCAATAAAAAATGTAAGGCTACCTCTACCCTAAGCTCTGATACCAAGATAAAAATCAAACTTTGAATTAAAAGAAGAAGTTGCAGCTCATAGGTGTGTACATCACCTGGAGACTGCACTCAAACAAGGAGGAGACTCTCTCTCTCGTTCACTCACCCTTCATACACGAATGAATATTACATATTAAATGCATGACTGAAAAATAGGTAGTTGTAAACAACCTCCTAAATTCTAGGAACTACTCGTAAACTAAGAAGATGCGTTACAACCACATAACCATTTCTCCATTATTTCTAACTGGCCTATGACAAGAAAAAGAAACAAAGTGTTTAGAGTAGTGCTAAAGATAAAGAACCAAGTAGATCAATCAATCAAGGTGTTAACGATTGTCCCTAACAATGTGAAAATTGAAACTAGTTGGTAAGGCATCCTTGTTGTTGCAGAGAGGTTTTCCCTTCGATATTAATGTTGCAAATGAGCTGGAGTAGCATGTAAGGGAGGGAGATAGTTAACTTCATAATTTCTCCTATCACCATTATCATTGGATCTTAACCCTAGATCCTACACCATTAGATTCACCAATGCATGGACCAAGGACTGTAAAACATATGTTGCATTGGTAAATTGACAGCGACACATTGAGAATGTTCATAAAACTCATATGTGAACCTTAACATACACCCAACGTTAGTTGAAATTCCATCCATCATCGTGCAAGAGGTACAAATTCAGTCTAACGAAATTGTGTGGTTCCGAAAACCAATTATATTTTAGATGGATGATACTGACTTTAAATTCGAACAATGTATATGCCCATTGGTAAGGAGCGTGCTCTTAACAAATGAAATAGAGATTAAACCAAGGTGGTTTTACCTTAAATTTATTATACTAAATTTATATTTGTAGATGATAAATCTTTCAAGGTAAGTAATCGAATCTACTACAAAATATATATATTAATAATATATCACTTGGATTTGTTGTGAGGTGTTTGTATGCATCCAAAGATCTAATCCACATTGAATTTTAAATATTAATGATAATAAGTTCTAGTATTGAAAGTAAAAACATTTTTTTTACAATGGTGAGTTGGGGCTGAGGGAGATGTTACACTCACATTGCTAAAATTTAAAAAATCATAAAAAATAATTAAATTATAACATTATTATTTCTTTTTGTTAAGCATGGGAGGACCATTCCTTTTTCTATTAAAAATAAGCAGGTTTACAAGGTTTACACCACACAGATTAACGAGCTGGCCTCAACTTTCCCCAGAGGGAAACCAACTCTATTGGCCACTGGTCCGCATTGTAGGCCATGCAAAAACAATATTGTCTTAATCTTTCCAACTAAGCTACATATGTCTCTGTTTCATGTCCATACACTACATAACTATATAAATTGATATTTGAAACATATAAATTAAAATTTATCCACATAAGACAAAATTATGCATGCGCAAGAGTCTAATCCTTTTATTCCTTTGAGTTAGATGCAACAGTTGCTGGATCCTTAGCAGATTCTCCTGGAATATCATTCAACTCCAGTATGCAAGGGATATGGCGGTCGATTCTATCTAGGCTAATATCCTGTTTATGCAGCTGAAAGAGGATTTTCTTCATATCCTTCTCATAACTCGACATTCCCTATAGTGTCACCACCATTCCCATGGAGATCTTCTCCATCGCCTTGTCCAATAAACTGTTCATTAACCAACATAACTGCAAATTTTTCTTGAACTATTTTATTCTTCCACAGGAGTTACCCAGATCCATGCCTAAGGTCCTCCAATTATCCATTTCTTCCTCTGTCTCGTTGCCTAGTTTTATTTCCTCTTCCCATTCTTCCAATAATTTCTGGATTCCAACATTTGTCCCCTCTCGGTAAGATGTTTTTTCTTAAAAAATGAGATGTTATACTAATTTCCTACCCTTACATGGTTCCAACATGCTCTTCCCCTTATCTTTTCTTGGTAGTGGACCTCTCCTACCATGCCCATGACCTCTTGCAGCACGAGCCATGACCTACTTTTCAGAACACCGAAATCTATAGGTGTTTGTCATCAGGATTGGTTCTTCACGTTCCAATGTCCTCCCACAACACTGAAATGCCACCCATCTCCACAAGCTATCTCTCTAACGCTGCACGTCGCATTACCTCGCCTACCGATATACCCTACTTTCCCTCCAGCACCGCCACCTTACCCACCTCCCCAACATGCATTCATGCCAAGGGTCACCGACTCACCACACCCCTACCTTCAGCATGTGGGGGATCGCGATATTAAGTGCCCATGTACCATTCATGACTGTAGCCAAGTTGTCCCAATTATCAGCCTGCATCCCAACTGAGATCACAAGTTTCTTAGAATCTCCTTTCTCTACTCTGTCTAAAGTCATAAGCGAGTATTACCTCCAGGGGTTTGAAGTTTTCATCCGAGGATTGGACTAGCCATTATTTTTCTAACCTTTCCTATTGATGATTACACCTCCAGTTAGCCAAGAAGTCGACCCCTTTGTTTCCTTCCCTCCTAACATGTTTCACCTGAATGTAATCGAATTTGGGGATGATTTCACCTATCTCTTCGATGAGACTTGTTGTCCTCCAACTCTGACTAAGCTTATCCCACTTAGTGCCATTGTTTAATTTTGCCACCATATTTATGTCTAGGCTTGAATCACCTTCCACCTCTAAGTTTCGATATCCCATTCTGACCACTATTAGGAGACCCTAGTGCATTGGAGCAAACTTTGCCTCATTGTTACTAGCTATCCCACAACTGTCAGCATAAATCAACCAAGTGTTATCCTGGAGGTCCTAGAAGAGGCCACCTAGCCCTCCCTCACCTGGGTTCCCTTTGGACACCCCGTCAAAGTTTAGTTTCATGAAGCCTTCTTCCGCAGGGGTAAAATGGGGCCGAGATGTCAAACCTACCCTAGTTATCTTCCATGCCATGGTAGCAATCATTCCTAGGGCTAAATTGATTTTGTAAAGGATATGGGCTTCTTTGGGGGGGCTTCTTTGTGGTCTAAAATCGGCCTCCTAAGAAAAATGTACAACCAAAATAGACATTATAATAACTAATAGGATTCAAGATGATGATGATAACCATGGGGGATGATTCACCATTTTTGGAGTAAAAAAGTACAAATACTAAAAAATAATAAAATAATAAAACTCCTTTTTCAAACTCATATTTTCAATTTATCTCCCTAAATTTTTACTCAAATTTCGAGTGAGAGTACTCGTTGGATATGAAATTTAATTCATCATCCAAGGAGTACCCATGTTCCATACTTTCTATGAACCCTACTATACAAAATATGATAAATACATGAAAAAACATGATTGCAATAATGTTTTTCATGTATTTCTCATTTTTCGTGTAGAAGGGTCGATCAGAAGTATGCAAAATGGGTACTCCTTGGATAAGGAATCAAATCATGCATCCAATGCGTGCTTCCTCTCAAAACTTGAGTAAGCTTATATGAAGATAGGTTGAAAATATGAATTGAAAAAATAGTTTTTTCTTTTTTCCCTTTAAAACTTGACGATGTAATGTAATCTTATTTTATTATTTCCACTATTATTTTATAATTTCCTTAGGAGGCCCATTTTAGACCACAAAATTCCCCTAATGATTAAACCCAAGGATTCTGGCTAGATATTTCTTCACATTCCCTTGGGTATTGAAGAAAAATATGTGGGATTTTTCATTATTTATCATAGTTCTTGAGGTTCCCGTAAAGGTGTTTAGGATTTATCTAATTCGATGGGATTCCTTCAAGGAGACCTAACAGAATAGCATCATAAAATCAACAAATTGTTGATGGGTGATGGGCATGTCATTACCCCATATCCTTAGGCCTTGAAGTTAGGATTCTCCAACCTCATGTTTTATGAAACAACCTAATCCTTCCGCTACAAAGATAAATAAGAAGGGTGACATAGGGTCCCCCTACCTAAGGCCCTAGGTTTGGTTGAATGTCAAGGTAGGTGTCCCATTCAATAGAATATAGAAAACCAAGGAGTATATCATGGAAAGGATCTAATTTATCCATCTTTGGGCAAAGCCATAGGCTTTGAGGATACTTGTCAGGTACCCCCAACAGAGTCTCTCATACACCTTTGATAAATCCAACTTTACCATCATACCAGGTATCTTTTGGGTCTTGAGAGAGTGGACTACTTCCTAAAACATGATGAAGTCGTCAAGGAATTGTCTACCTTCAACAAATCTTGTTTGTTTAGGAGAGATGAGTTTGGGAAGGAGAGGCTTTAGACATTTTACAATAAGATTAGTAATAATTTTGTAAATGACATTGCATAAGGCTAAAGGCCAAAATCCTTGAGGATCTTCATCCTTCGCATTTGTAGGAATCAAAGCTATAAAAGTATAATTCAGACTGGGATATACCTTTTTGGTTACGTCCTGATTCCTCTACAACCTCTAGTATCTATTTCCTCATGAATTTCCAGGTGGCTTTATAGAATTTTGCGGTGAACCCATCGGGTCCAGTGGCTTTATTCTTCTACTCTGTGGACTATCTCTTTCTCTTATTTTAGGGTAGCTATGTGCATCAGGGCCATGTTTTGGACACGAGTTGTTCCATCTCTTCATGTTGAACTTTGTGTTGTCCTTCCTCATCCTTTAAGGAGTATATTCTATTGTGCTGACAATGGTGCACCATAGCTTTTTTGAAGAATCTTGCATTTCGTTCTCCTTCCCTCAGCCAAATGACCCGGGATTTCTATTTCTAGAGAATCTCTTCCTGCTTTGTTCTCTCCTCCATCTTGTTTATCAACAGTGCTTCTTCTCAAACTAGCTCTTCAGACCTACCTTCCTGGATAATTTGTTGTTGGACTTCCATCATATGTTTTCTTATCTCGTTATGATCCCTGGTAATGTGTCCAAATTATTCTTTATTTCACTTCCTAAGCTTCTACTTTAGCTCTTTAAGTTCAATTGGAAGGTATGCATACTATTTATGCCCTGTTGTTCACTTTGTGTCCACCATTCCTCTATTATTTTAACGATACCTAGGTCTCTGAGCCAAAAGGATTCAAACCTAAAGGGTCAATTCTTGGGTCTTGTTTTTAGGTCCACCTCTAGTCATAGTAGCCAGCGTGGCTTCCATAAAAATATATCTGCTTATTAACAGGAACATATCCAATATGCATGCTATTTGATGTGTCCCTCCTCTTTTGTTGTTCCAGGTGTGAACACCATTGATTTTGGGCATATCAATGAGGTGTAAATTTGTTATGGTATCACTGAAGGCTTCCATCTCTACATCCACCCTTTTCATTCCTCAATTTTCTCCGCTAGGGTTGTAATCATGTTAAAGTCCCCTCCCACTATCCATAAGTCCTCTGGGTAGAGGTTCCTCAGATTTACCAACTTTTGTAAGAATGCTCTTGTTTATCCAAGGATATGAAGCCCATATACAACTGTAAATAAGACCCATTCATTGGATCCTATATTCCAGAATTTTCTTGTGAGAATTCTTAGTAAGCTAACCTAATATTCCAACCATAATTCGTCCAGGTTCCATAGAATTGCCATCCCTCCTGCGCTGCCATTAGCATCCTCAGCCATGACTTGCTACTCAGGATTAAAGTGCTCCATAATTTATTTATTTTTCTTTCACTAATTTTAGTTTCCTGTACTATCATAATATTGGGCATGTCTTTTTTCAATCTCTCTTTAAGGTACCTCTGTTTTCCCCTGCTATTGAGGCCTCTAATGTTCCAGGCTCTAATAATCATTTCAACAATTTTAGGGGTTGATGGAAAACTTCCGACAATGGAACTACTCTTCAAGAATTTGCCATAACGTCACATAACATTTGGTTCGATTCATTCATCATTGTCCTTCCTCTTTTTCCCCCTTTGCCTTGTGTTCCTGCCTCTTTCCCTTGGCTAACTTGTGACCCTAAATGGTCATGTTGGCTTATTATCGTTGAGCCCTATTTATCTTTATATTTTTGAAAGGTATCTATATAGAGTTGTTTATAGTCTTCAAGGCTAAATCTTTCATCCAGATGTCTCCATTCCTGTAGTAGCCTCTTCATAACTTGCTTTTCAACACTTAAGTCCTATTCTTGGTTATAAATCACCATTAGGGTTTGTTCCACCATTTTCATGGTGTCCGTCATTCCTTGATATACTTTGTCTCTATCTTCTTCATTTTGTTGGCTTTCGGTTCTTTCTCGTTTTGGCCTCCCTTTCCCGAGTACTATCCACCATGTGCTTTCCCATGCCGTCCTCCTGTAATACCAAAAAGAGGCTTTGGGGTCTTTGGTATTTCTCATTTTGGTTTTCTTTCTAATTCCTTGGTTGTCTTTAGTTTTGTTTTCACCGTTGCACCTCTTGGAACCCTTCACCATCTTCCTTTGCCATCCTTTACCCTGTCCTTTTCTCCATAGATGGGTTCTCCTTTTGGTTAAGGGGTAATGCTTGGAACAAGTGGCCATATTCATGGCATCAACGACGCCTGAAAGGTATGTGTTCATAGCCTAAAGGTTGTGGCCATATTTCATCATGATATTCCAACTCTATATAATCTAAGAGTGGCCTTGTAATATTCATGTAAAAGCAGATCAGGGCGTAGGAAGTGTATTTTCCTTTTATTGTCGAATCTTCCACTTTAACAAAGGTTCCAATAGAGTTCTTGATTCCTTCTAAGATGTCTATATCCTAGAATTCATTTGGTAAGCCGAATAGCAAAACCTAGATTGGGGTAACCAAGAGTTTTTCCTGATATGTGTTGTAGCATTCTTCCTAATGCCTTATGAAGAGTCCTCAATTGTTGATGAAATCTGGCCCATCTTCGAAAACCCTCTCTTTTTCTTCTAGATTTTAGAAGATCACTGTGAAAAATCCCTTTTCCCCAAGCTTGAGATCGATGTGGCCTCTCGGTTGTCGTCATTGATGGATCCATTTAATAAACTCTTTCTCTATCGGCCATGCCCCGATGAACTTGTAGATTAGGGCATGATCCTTCATGTATTTTTGATATTCATCCAGTTTTCCATTCGAGATAACGAATCTTGGTTTTTTGGCAGCTCTTGCCAAGAATTTTCCTCCCAAACTCACTTTCTATTTGGATCCTAGGATTGGTATTCCTTTTCCTCTCCCTCCATTGCTACTAGTTTCTCCATGCTGGCTCGATTATCATACTGCAATGTTCCTATAGGATGGGATATCCCCCCTATAATTCCACTCATTTCTTCCTTAGCAGTGCATCATGGGTCAATTTTGCAGTCCTTCGTTTGGGAGTATGCTAGCCGGGATGTCAGGGCAGAGCCATGGAGACCCTTGAAACCCTACTTGCTCAGACTCCTTGCGCTCTTCGCCATGATCTGGAATTGTTAACTCCAAAGGACCACACCATTGTCAAATTATAACATTATTATTATTATTATTATTATTATCATTAAATAATCTTTAATATATAATTTAAACATATATGCATTTTAAAATGCATATAAAAAGATTCTTAATCATGGAGATTCATCTCACTTTATCAAGTAAATTATAAATGTGTAAATAGGCTTGTTTCCAATAATATGGGAAAATATCATGGATTATCAATACCACAACTGATTTCATATGGCATTTGTTCATATAGCTATCTTTGTAATTAAATTATGTAGTTAAAAGGAGAAAAAAGACATAACTACTTTAGAGATAAATCTCAACTTTTGATTTGTATATACTGTTATAAATATTCCATAGAAAATAAATCATTTCCATATATTTAATAATTATTAATAATTAAATTAAGATTGTAAAAATCATACTTTAAGATAAACACAATTATTGTTATAATAAACTGCGAAAAAATCAAATAAATATATATATATAAGCCACAAGCATATATCTAAACTACAAAGCCCTTAAAATTTAATTAATTTTGAATTAAGTCCATCGCTATATGTATCATGAAAGAAAAAACATATAGTTCATGAAAAAGAATGAAAAAAAATAAAAATAGATAGTTCCATGAATTGTTGTGTAATGAGACTACACATTATGAGGTTTTGCAAATTTATAGGAGCTTATAATAACCCGATTTTTATTGAACTTTTTATACATATACCCGCTTGTTTGTACATTTCCATTTTAACTTGGAAAAGTATTTTCTCACAACAATCTTATTTTAATTGACTATTGTAACTGATGTATTAATATTTTTCCAATATGTAAGTTGCATTTTATATTACAAATTTAATATCATCACTTTTGTTTAAATTTTATTGTTATAAAATTAAACCATGTTTATGGAGTTTTAACAATATATTTCAAACTCTACTGCTAATGGTATGTTGAGCACATTATCAAATTTATATGGATATTTGTGATATTTAGAATTTCATTTAATTTGTATATTGTTAAATTAATATGGCTATTACTTTACTTAAATTTTAATTATTGTTACAAAAGTTTTAAGTTTAAAAAACATTATATATATATATAATCTTTAAAACAATTAAGGAAAAGTTATGATTTTATAAAAGAAAAGAATTTATTTTTTTTTAATTGTATTTTTATTTATATCTTTATAAATTTAATCAAATTTTAATTACATGCACTCGTCATTTATGAAATTAAATTACACATAAAATATACACTTACTCTAAATAGTTTTGATAAATTCATCATGTAAGCAACTAGAAATACATGTGAACATATGTTTTCTTTCCATGGACATGTTTGTTATTTCATGTGGTTAGGATTTATTTACACATAGAATCTTGATTATTGATGAGAAAAAAGCATGTGCATCATCTTTTTCATCATAAAGTTCCAAATTTGAATCAACACTCAAGCATGTAGATGGATATCAAAGTCAATTAATTAACTCCCTTCATTCATTTTCACATTTTACTTAACTAATTTCCCAAAATAAAGATCAAGGTACTTAAAAAGCCTAAGTCAAAGAGGCTCAGAGCATTTCTCTGACTTTTGGAGGGACCAGACCCTTAACTCAATGACTTATAGGAAAAAAGTACTAAAATCCCCTCATGAACATTGATTCCCCCCTTCAATTCATTCATTTTCCCTAAATAATATTCTTTCCTAATGTTAAATCACTTTTACCTAGGAAAAGTATTTCCCCCCCCCCCCAACATAACCCATTTTCACATTAGAAACCCACAAAAACATTATATCCTAAGTCTTTATGTGATTATCGAAAAGTAATAAAACATGAAGATCATATGCTTAGGGTATGGTGCCCCTCCACTCATTTGACTAACTTACTAATTTATTTATTAAATCCCTAATAGAACTCGTTTCTCGTATACATATTAACTCCTGCAATTACTAATTATTCCAACCCTGGTTTAATTATATAAACTAAGGTTTCTGTTGGAGTTAATGCTTACATTCCATATTTACGAAGTTGGTTTGTGATGGTTGAGAAATTCTCTCAACCTCTCTAACTAATTTAGGAATAAGTTGGATCTCAGAAACTCTATTTAAAAGAGTAATCTGAATGTAATCGTGTCTGAGTGTGTTTACACATACACCATTTGTGCATAATATGATTGTGTTTTTGTAATTGTGTATGATTTAACAATTATTATCTTGGTATCAGAGCTAGTATGGACCTGAACTTGGTCTTCCTTATGAAATAGAGAAACTGATTATCAAACGCCTGTACCCTAGGGCGAGAGGGGATGACAAGAATGCGTCTGATCTCGAACAGTTCGTAGAAGGTCAAGACGGTTATTGGTGCAGCTAGCTGCTGATCAAGGGTAACATTTAGACGTCGTTCCACTCAAGCCACGGATGTCATTCCACTCAGGTTGGGGTTTGCCATCGAGGAATGCAAGAACAATAGCTGTTTGATCCGTCAGTAGTTGATTTTGTTTGAAGCCCTCAACTGTCTGTCTCTTGACATACTCTCGTATGTTGTAATCGGGGAACCTGCTAGCAATGCGTAATAGTGAGCGAAAGAGGGATCGAACCTGTGGCATCAAGGGTGGGTGTCCAACCATCATCGCCATGCTTGACAGTTTTTGTGTCAACAAAATGTTTCTCATTTAAACCATTGATGAAGCTATGCGCCAATGTTGTTTTTTGACAGCCGATTCCAAACGCCCAGTTATAATTGAATCCGATCGAAAGGCAATCTGCCACGTCCTATCTCATATTCTATCATTGGCTTCCGTATAACATAGCGCATACCACAAGGAACTTCCGGATGTATACCAGAGGTGCAAATTTGCAAACGAGATAGGCTCTAGCTGATTGTATGATTGAACTGATTATTGGTGTAAGAAATTGAGGTGAGGAACGCATGGTTTTTCCCAAGCCTGTAAGATCATTCTTTTTTTCCTCAACAAGATTTTTCTTGCCATTTTAGAAAAGGTATTTTATTTTGTCTTCTCTTTTATCATGGAGTTTATGGTGTTAGCAAATTCAGTGGTTTGAATTTTCCCTCGTGGAAAGTAAAAATACAACTGCAATTAATGAATAAAAACTTGTGGGGAATAGTGAATGGTTCAGAAGCAGCACCTACAGATGTCAAAGAGTTACTTGAATGGAAAAAAAAAGATGACAAAGCTAAGTCTATTATTGGACTTGCTCTTTCTAATTCACAATTACATCATGTAGATCTTACTAAAACATCAAAGGAAATATGGGAACATTTGGCTCAATTGTTTGGTGTAAAATCTACAAATGCAAAATTTTCCATAAAGCTGCAATTATTTAGTCTGAAAATGAATGAGGATACATCTATGTCCAGTCATATAAATAATTTAATGTCTCTTTTAAGACAATTAAGTGAAGCTGGGACTAAGGTGGAGGATGAAGATGCTAAAGTTGTATTATTAAATAGTCTTCCTTCAAGTTATAATAATGTTGTTTTCACTTTGAGTCAAATGTCTACACAAACATTTCAAGAGACAATTGCAGCACTTCTTGGGGAGGAAAAGCGACTGAAACTAGAGGATGCCGAAGAGAACTCTCATGTAGAAAATGCCTTGTGGACAAATTCAAGGATGAGAAAGGAAAATGCAAACAAAGGTGACATTGAATGCTACTATTGCAGTAAAATTGGGCATACAGCGTGGAATTGCAGAAGTCGTGCTAGTGATGTGTTAAAAGGGAAAGAATCAGTAAATATAACCATAGATGAATACCAATTGAATTCCGATGATGAATTCAATGAAGAGAGTGAACCTATTAAACTCTTTTAAAAAATAACCCGCAGTTCAACTATGTGTCTGATGCCAGTACTTAAAGATCAAGTAGCAGTAAGGCTCAATATGGATGGTTGTCTAGATAGTATGGCAGTTTCGGATCTAGGGAAGGATCCCTCATTAGTGGTAGACATGGAAGTGGTTTCCTAATGAGGTTATGCGACAGATCGGGATGCTTTCCAGTAATTGACTTCGGGAGGTCCTTGATTCGGGAGTTGAGGAAGGGAACTCAGGAATCCATCTTGCCATCTACACCTTTCCGAGGGTTATGCGGCAACTTGATGGAACATCTACTAATAAGCTTGATTATTTTGTTATTTTCATGTAATGTAATCATTAAGGGGGGATGTTGGAGTTAATTCTTACATTCCATATTTAAGAAGTTGGTTTGTGATGGTTGAGAAATTCTCTCAAACTCTCTATCTAATTTAGGAATAAGTTGGATCTCAGAAACTCTATTTAAAAGAGTAATCTGAATGTAATCGTGTGTGAGTGTGTTTACACATACACCATTTGTGCATAATATGATTGTGTTTCTGTAATTGTGTATGATTTAACGAGTTTTATCTGTTTCTTACCTCGGAGCCACTAATTAATGGATCATCGATTAGTTAGTTAATAAACCCAATTAAATTCTCCCTGATGCCTTAACCCCCACCTTAATCATGCATTAAAACTAAACCATCGAGCTGAATTGCTTGTCAGGCTCCCCCATTACCTTTCGTGCAACTCTCGCACCCGAGCACCACAAGATCTCTCCCCTCCCCATCCAACGGCCCATGTTGATTTCGGAAGGGCCCAAAATCCGAACATACCCACCCGAAATTGGTTGTTTTCCACTACAACCCTGAGGTGACATGGCACTCGATGAATGGAATCGGGTGGCCTCCCCGCAATACTGCGAAGTGATCAAAAGCTGTGCAAAGTGAACCACTTACCGCCAACTCGCTACACACCAAAACCACCACTATTCACCCTGCTACGCAACAAACGACTATTGTTCACCCGTACCCGCCAAATTGACTTTTTGCACATAAATCCAATAAAGCCCCAAATCATTGTTTTTATAATTTTTAACTGTAATTTTCCATGCACGTGGCTGTGAATATTGAAATCTGTCAACGCACGTACAGTTTCACTCTGAAGACACCAAAATCTCTCAGATTCCCTTGCAGCCTGATTGAAGCCTTTTCAACTATTCATAATTGTCAGTTACCCAGTTCAGACCTAGTTTACTCCAAATTCTAGGTATTTAAGCCGGAATCCATTGAAAACCCTGTAAATTTCCGAACCAGACACTAAGTTTTCTTAATTGAAATTAAAAGGAAACTCTGGTAAAGTGAAAACCCACATGGAATTGACTCACCTTGCCCTAAAAAACTAAAACTTTGCCTTCTCCATTCTTAAATCCACAATAACTAAAAATGGCTTCCCAAATTGCCATGGATGTCAAACCAATTTCCACTCCTCACCTGCCGATACGGAGACAAATACCTAAACCATGCTGATAAAATAGGTCTTTGGGAGTCTAATTTCCCTAAGTATCAATTCCCTAAGGTACACATCTTTCAAGAAATTGTCCATTATTTCCATGCAAGCTACATTCCCAGTCAAAGAGCAGTGATGTCCCCTGACCAAACCATACTTTTCACCATCACTATCGAGTCAATCAATGAATTTCTGCAACTACAACCATGGCAAAAATTAACCCCTATTTCAATTGCAGACCTAATAGACAGATTCCCCAAGCTAACTACTGCAAATCTTACTATAACGTTCCAATATTTTATTGTAGAAGAAAAACATATCCCAAAAGATCCTCCCCCATACATATATACTATATTTTCTCAATTTGGCCATGAAATAGTAGCAATGATATCTATTATTTTGGTCTTTACCACCAGTGAGTACATAGATGAAATCATCTTAGCCTTCATGTCCATTTTCTCTCGAGGACAGCCTCCTACTATCATGTATGATTATGCCAAGTTCATAGCTGATAAAATCCATGACCAATTCCTTAAGATGAGCAATGAGAGAGTATTCAAGTATTCTTCAGTTTCATAATATCTTTTTCTATATTACAAAGCTAACAAGTTCCCCTTTACTCTCTAAAAGCTCCATACTAAAGGTCATCCTAGGTCAATGATTTTCTGGACTCCTTTGATCCATCAGTATGACTCACCATATCCATACACATACTTCATAGATCTTTTTGTACAACCTGTGGTCATCATGCTGCTAGGAAGTCCTCCTCCAAGAATCAGTTAAGATATCAGGAGGATCTTACCGCTATCAAAACAACAAAAAGTGGGAGATTGGTACTTGTACCAAAATCACATAGAAATTAGGGTCTATGGGTGTGAGTTGGCCTCATATAAACTGCCTAGCTACCTCCCAATGAGCTTATTTTCTCTGGAGTACTACAAGAAAATAATCATTTCAGATGAGGTGCATTTTGTTAAAGCCAAAAAGAAGTTCCAACTCAGAATAAAAGATCAACTAGGCCCCTTTGTATGTAATAGCCGAGAAGCTGTAAAAGAAGCAGAGGAAATCCTTCAGAGACTTAAACTAAAACAAATCTTCATCTGCAATAGAAGACAAAAAAACAAGATGGCTCCCTACATTCACCACCAAATCCCTGATATAGAGAAATATGCAATTCAATTAGAATGGTTGGAGAATGCTTTAGTAGATAGGGATATCACTAAAGTTGCAGCTGAAAATGCTCTAATTGATCTAGAGAAAAGGCTTGATGAGGGTTCTTTCCTACAGGTGCCAAGAGAATCTCATGTCCAAGAAGAATATAAAATCTAAGTAGAATCACGGGCACAAGGAGAATCTCAGGCACAAAGTAAATCACATATAGAAGAAGAATCCTAGGTGCAAGAAGAATTTGAACAGCCAAGCCTATCAGAGGAATTAAATCAAACAGGTATACCATAACCCATCATGAGTACTCCCCTACCTTGCAAAATCCTCTAAATGAGGAGAAAAGCCTCAATAGAAATAAGGAAGAGGCCACTACCTTAGGCATAACAACCACACAAATATATGCAGAGACCATCCTCATCAAAACGCAAAGGTTAAATCTTGTTTCGAAATAGGAATTCATAGAAGAAACAGATGGGGCCTCTAGCACAGAAAGAGAAAGAACCAGGCCTGCCACTCCTTCTGAGGGCACACTAGAACCGTCCACATAACATACACAGATGTTGGAAACACAGCATAGTGTTGAGGTGTCCTCATTTAGGATGCCAGCTAATAGGGACCAAGACATTAGAGAAAAGTACAAGGATATAAAAGCTAGGAATGAGAGGCTAAAATCCCATACTTATGCACAGTACCTGAAGATGGCACCTACAAACCAGACAAGGCTTATGTCAGCCTACGATGTTAAAGAAGGAAAAATGCAGATGGAATTTGTGAAACATACCACTCAACAACCAAGAACAGTAGTAGACTTCAAAACGATTTCGAAGTACTGGAAAAGGACATACATCCTATGGACTAGATTGAGTTGCACAAGAAGATAGGGGAGATGAATTACTCCACCTTAATAGGGAAAGCCATCGTAGCTCACCAATTGCAAAACTCCTAAATAACATATCAGCTCAGTTCCAATTGGAGAAGGCCTCTTCACAGGCCAAAGACACCATAATCAAGTCCCTATACGACTTAATCATTGAGTTGGGACATGATCCCAAATATGTAAAGGCCATCGAAACACTGATAAAGAAGAAAAATGATGACATGTCTGTTTTGAAAAAGCAAATCAAAATTCCACCATTACATCACCCACAAATAGTAGATGTCCTAGAGACAAGAAAAGGAAAAGAAGAGCTTATGGACTTGGTCCTAAAGCTAAATGACCAGTTGAAAGAAATAGAGAAAGAATTGGACACATTGTTTCAGTCCAAACAAAGTGAATTGGCCACTAGTTCTACAACTACCATTCCCACAGTAACAACTGCATTTCCTTCAACATTGGTAGCATCTTTGGCACCAATAGCTCCACCTGCTACATCACTGCGAGTCACAACTAAGCCTACAACAGCAAGTACATCTACAAAGAAAACAACTGAGTTGTTAAAAGCGATGGAGGAAATTTCCATCCAGGCAACAGAACTCAAGAGGCTAAAGGAGAAAGTGGTAATCTTAGAAACTGACTATAAGTTTTCCCAAATTCAATAGAGAGAAGAAACACATAAAGCCCTAATGATGGGTGAGAAATCAAGGTCCTAGAAAAAGATTTAACACTGCAAAAGCCACTAGGACAGACCAAAGAGATGCTCTGGGACAATATCATTGACTCTATCAATGATATTTGGCCATCAATTAAAGTAATACTTGAGCAAATAGAACTGGCGAAAGTGGCCACTGAGGCTATTAATAAAGTAAGGGAAGATTTGGGAGATCAACCTAAGGATGCTAATCGACTCATCCAGTTCTTGAACAACAAGAACAGACATGAGCTTAATGAGCTTGGTGTAGAGGATAGAACTGAAGCTATCATAGAAGTCAAAAAGGTTCTTCCCAAAAGAAACCTTATGGTTAACCTAGAGGGAAAATGCCATAATATGCAGGTGGGCATTGCTAGGTTCATGGCCAAGTTTCAAATTTGGAGGGATAAAGGCCTTCCTAGTCCTATGGTCATCCATGATATACCTATGAACCAATTAGACTACATTAGCAGATTAAGGAAGTTGGCCAAGGATAAATCAAGCACTTCAGGTACCAAAGCCTTGCCGACTGGGAATGTATTGTATGATACTTTGGAGAATCTATTTTTTCTGGGGCATAAGGTGAAACACTTGTTTGTCACCAAGCCTAATTTTTCCAAATACATAGAGGCAGACGAGATCTATAGAAGAATGCTCAAACTAAAGTTACCTGAGGATGAATGGTAGGAAAAAATGACAGATTTACTATAAGTTACCATAGTAAATCTGAAAGCACCAAGATGAAACAGGTAAGAGATAGATTAACAAGGTCAAAAAGTAGTAGGTTAAAGACTATCAGTAAAAGATTAAAGATAAATATGATTCTAGCAGACAAATATCAGCGAGCTTAAAGGGCTCAAATTCAACTGCAACAGCTAGCACTACCACAATAAGAGGGACAACATGATGTAGTTTTCCATCTGTCTCTATCTTCATATTTGAAGATATGTTTATTTCCTTAACTAAATCTCAAACTGTTATGAGATATTTTGTAATATTTTCTGTATAAATACTTCACATTTCAAAGTATTTAGGGTGGATTCAAAGACATTTCTGTAGGCTTTTCACTCAAATCAAAGTCTTATTGTATCAAAAACTGGATTGGCATGCTGGATCATGGAATAAAGTTCAATCATTTTACAATATTCTTATGTAATGTGAAAATCGAATAAGTATTCTCTCATGTGTATTATTGTTTTTCCTTATGTGTCTTAATAATGAAATGTGTTTTTATGAAATCTGAATGTTAAACTAGGAATGATATTTCAGAATTTTCTTCAATGCACTCTGTCTTGACTGTTTAGATTCTTAACATTTTCTGCTAAACTGTCTTCGCTGAGGAATTCTTAGTTGCTCCTTAGCTTCCATGGTGTTCCTTGTGGTCTATGCAACAATGGATTCTTAATTTCCCTTTGTTGATGATCACCTTCTGCTCCTCATTCTAATCTTCGTCCAAGGATTCTTAAGTTCCCGTTCACCCTGGTTGTAATCATTCCATCCATCAGCCCTTGAAGATTTTCCTTTTTCTTTGCCAGCCTGCCCTGTAAACACTCCCTTTAATGATCTAATCCAGTTATGCTATCCTTTTATTGACTCCATAGCCCAATGGCTTGAATAAACCAGCTCTATCAATCTATTCATATGATTCCACCACCCAACCAAAATTAAAACCTTATGAGTGATAAGAACTAGCCTAAAATCCCACCCAAACAAAGTTAAACTATAAAGAGAGATCCATCTCTAGACTTAGGCTTGCTAGAACCTGAGGTTGAAGATTGATTTGTGGTTACCTCGAATTATTCATTCTTTTGATAACTTTTAGGGGAGACGTCTGAGTGATAACATAGTGGCGACCATACTGGGGACTCAAATCCTCAGTGTTAATAAACATTTGAGAAATTTCAAATCTTTTTTTAAAGCCTCTTGAAGGATTTATTAGAATTTATTTCCAAAAATTTCATAAAAATAAAGTAACTAGAAAAGTTTAAAACTCTGGCTTCAAGGAGAACTCATTATACTAGGGCCAATCCTAATCCAAACCCTGCCCCAATATTTGATAATCCCAACTCGAATTCAAGAATATCCAGAAGGCAAGAAAGTTCAGTAAGCCCAACACCTTCAATCAAAGCAGTTTCATGCCCTTATGAGTGGTTGTTTTTATAAGACCTCCCCTTTGATGAGTCATTTGACCTTTCCCTATCTAGAACTAGGTCTGAAAGTGCACTTGATGACAGAGTTCTAGATCTAGAGTTTATTGCAGATCTTGAAGTCCAAAAGGCAAACCTGTCAATTGATCAGTATACTCTAAATTCCCTCAGTCATCCCTTACTATTGTTAAGATCCCTGAGCTTTCTGAAATAATTTGAACTCCCTTTAGTTCACCATTATTCCCTTCCACCTCTGAAGTTCATTCCTCACCTCCATTTATACCTTCACTTCCCCACCAACCTATCATTACACATCAGTCACCCATTATTCCCAGTTCTCCATCACCCACTGTATCACCTCCTAGTACCCAAACACCTCGTCTTAGTCCTGCCCAACTTAGACCCATCGCAAATAAATATTCTCCTCTTCCATTACCTGCTCCACGTGATGCCATGCCACAATATTACCAGAACAAAATTGTCCAATTGATGGCATAGGAACTTACACAGCACAAAAGCATACAAACAAAATGATAGATTTCTTTGAATTACATGAAATTGATATTGGAGATGTCCAAATGAGACTTTTTGCTCAGACTCTAGCTAGTGATGTAAGAACATGGTTTAGATCTTTAGCTGCTAATAGCATAGACACTTTAGAAGTATTTTAGCATCAATTTTTAAATAGATGGGAGAAGAAAAAGAACCCTCTGCAGATCCTTTCTGAATATGAAAGCCTCAGGAAAGGACCAAATGAAACAGTCCAGGATTATTGTACCAGATTTAACAATATATACAATGCAATACCAGTTAAACTTAGAGCCCCACCTAGTTTAGCTCTAATAAAGTTTCCTGATGGGTTTGATACTGATATGGAATTCCAGCTGAGAGAGAGAAATCATCCAACTTTAGAATACATGCACAGTGTAGCAATTAGTGTAGAAGATAATTTGCTAGCAAAAAGAGCTAGGGTTAGGAATGAAAGGAGAGGACCCTTGAAAGATGAAGCCTCACCCTCTTACCTTAAAATAGATTCCCTAGCGAAAGGAATGGAAAAACTGATGGATAGGATAGAGAATATTGAAAAGAAGATTCACTGGGATAATCAACAAGCACCTCTAGTAAGAAATCCAAACTTTAGAAAGAATCAAAATCAAAACACTAGAGAAAATGGACCTGATCATAATATTAGACCTCCTTTTCAAGAAAACTATGCTGAAAATTTCCATTTAGAAGACCCTAAACAAAACACACAAATTAACTTAATGGAATTAGATGAGGAGGAAATTGTCCTTTTGACCCAAAATGATTAGGAATTACATATGCTTCAACAATTGTAGACCCAACCCGAAGAATCATTCGATTACAAGCAAGGTTATGATTCTGCTATCATCGAAGTGCACAAACAGTACAACTTGAGGAGTAAAAGGAACATTGATGCTCCTGATCAAAACAAGAAAGAAGTACCAAATCAACCTAAGTAGATCAAAACAGTTCTAGTTACTAAAACTCTCCAAATCCTCTCTAGACCAAATCAGAACCCTTCTGGTCTAACCATAGTAGATATAACCAATGACCAACCCTCTAATGATCAACCATCCACTTCAATCCCCTCCAAGGAGATAGTGGAGGAATCTCCAAACAACACATTAGAAAATCCACAGAAAAAGACTTCAAATGTAGAAAAAGAGGAGCAACCTACTCCAAATCCTGCCATGAAAATTCCAAATCCCCAAACAAAGAAAGCCCCTTTGCCTTTCAAATTGGGAGCAGAGGTGGCTAAGGTAAAAACACCAGTCCCCTTAACAGAGTTAATTAAAACTGAAACTTACAAGTCTCAAATAAGCAAATCCTTAAACTTCGTTGAGAATGAAGATTTTGTTAACTTGTTTGATGATCATCTTGAGCTTATATTTGGTCCTGATGTTAATGGAAAACCATTAGAAGGAGGGATACCATCCTTTTATATTAGCCTTAACATTCGTGATAAGATCTTACATAATGCAATGTTAGATTTTGGGGCTTCACACAATTTAATGCCTAAATCTATTATGAAAAAAAAGAACTTGGACATCACTAGGCCTTACAAGGACCTTTTTCATTTGATTCAAGTCAAGTAAAGTGCCTAGGGTTAATCAAAGACCTGTGCGTTTCCTTAGTACAATATCCTGCTAAGACCATTCTCATGGACATAGTTGTTGATAATATACCAGCTAAATATGGCATGCTATGTCTAGATCATGGGGAGCTAAACTCCAAGGGTCTTTGCAACTTGACATGTCATATGCCACAATTTCAGTCTTTGGACATCCTAAAAATTTGTACAGATAAATTCTAATGAAATATGTAGTGAGTAGCCAAGATAGGCCTCAAAAATTTCCTATCTATTCCATGCATTCTGACATTGATTCTTTTATTTTGTACAATTCTGAACAAATACAAGAAACTACTTCAAACAACATTATTTCAGAACCAAAAGAAATTGTAGTTACAGTTCAAAATGAAATTTTCCAAACTTAAGAGATTTCAGATAAAAAATATGATCAAGACACCTTAATCAATGAAGATTCCCCACCCCCCCCCCCCCCCCACCAAATAGTAAGAACTATGAACATGAAATATTGTGGCACTTGAATTTGACGGGTCAATGAATAAATTAGGAGCAGGATCAGGAGTGTGGATTTACAATTTAGAGAATGATTACTCAGAAGGCCATGCTTACAGACTGAATTTTAAATGCGCTAACAACATGGCTGAGTATGAAGCACTTATTTTAGGTCTCAAATTGGTTAGAAAGTTAGGAGCCATCAAAGTGTCTATTATGGGAGATTCTAAGTTGGTTATAAAACAAATTAATGCTGTCTATATGACCAAATATCCTAGATTAATTTTTTATAGAGGAACAATTCTATAAATATTGAACACTTTTCTAGAAACTAAGCTTGCAGTCATCCCAAGGAAACATAATATGCAGGCTCATAGTTTAGCAATGTTTGCCAGTACTTGTAAGTTACCATTCCAACCTAACCATCAGTACACTACTGAGGTTAGACATGGACCTGCTATCCCAGATAACTTGAAAAAATGGCAAGTACTCACTAATGACCAATAAATTAATAATTTTTTAACCCTAGAGAAAGAATTTGTGAATAGTAATATAGATACTGACATAACATTAGATCTTGATTTTAAAGATAAAATAGAAATTAATAAATTAGAATATGAAGAGATAAATAGATTCCATCCGACTAAATTTTCAAAATCAGATGTACAAAATCTGAAACAAGTTGAAATTGATGAGATACTTAATGAAGATTCTGAAATCATCAATCTCAAAGATAAAAAAATTTCCAAAGGATTAACCCCTTTGGAAGACTTGTTTGATTCAAATGATGTCCCTAGAAAACCAAAGATGGAACGCTTAAAATCTGATATAGAGGAGTGTAACATAGGTACTGAGGAGAATCCAAAATTCATAAAACTTTCAAAGTCCTTACCTCCTACTGAAAAGGTGAAATACATTGAACTGCTAAAGGAATTCCAAGATGTCTTTGCCTGGAGTTATGAGGACCACAAGTCCTATGACACTAGCATAATATAACACACCATTCCGATAAAAGAAAATCAGAAACCTTTTAGACATAAGCATAGGAGGATTAATCCTATTCTATTGCCTTCTATTGGAAAGGAAATTAGAAGAATGTATGAAGCCAAGATAATAACACCAATTAGGTTCTCTTATTGGGTTTCAAATTTGGTGCCAACAAGGAAGAAAATTGGTGATATTAAACTGTAGGTTGATCTCAGGAATCTCAATAAAGTTTCACTCAAAGACAATTACCCTCTCCCTAAAATGGATCATATATTACAAAGGGTAGTAGGGTCAACCAAAATATCATTATTGGATGAGTTTTTTGGTTACAATCAGATTTTAGTTCACCCAGATGACTAGGCTAAAACATTGTTCACTACTCCTTGGGGCACATTCATTTATTTGAAAATGCCTTTTGGATTAAAGAATGCAAGGGACACCTTATAAAGAGCTATGGAAATATATTTTTCTAGGGAGATTCATGAATTACCAGTAATATACTTAGATAATATCATTGTATTCTCAAAATATGATAAACAACACTTAGATCATCTAAGGCGGGTCTTCATCAAATGCAAGAAGTATGGAATTTCTTTGAATCCTAAAAAATCTTTATTTGGGTTAGAAGAGGGAAAATTGTTAGGCCACATAATCTCTAAATATGGTATCAAAATAGACCCTACAAGATTTGAATCCATCTTACAAATACAACATCCTAGGAGCAATAGAGAATTATAGACCTTTTTAGGAAATATAGACTTTCTTAGAAGATTTATTTCTAATTTCGCAGAATTAATTAGATCATTGAACAACATGTTGAACAAAGATCCGACCATAAAATGGACCATTGAAGCTAAGAGATCCTTTGAAGATATTAAGCTAGCCTTAACAAAAACACCAATTTTGGTCAGTCCAAAGTTCGATAGGGATTTCATTATATTTTTTGTTTTCCTCGAAACATACAATTGCTATAGTCCTACTATAGAAGAATGATCAGGGTTATGAACAACCTATTGCCTTTTTTAGCAAAGCACTGAGAGATGCCCCTTTAAGGTATAATATAATGCAAAAGCAAGCCTTTGCTCTGGTCAAAGCTATCAAAGATTTTAGAGTTTACATTCCATATTCTCATATATAGCCTACGTCCCCAATGCAGTATAGCCAAGGATATCCTAACTTGGGATGTTCCAAATGGAAAGAGGGGGAAATGGATTGCTACTATATTAGAATATGACCTAGAAATCAAGCTAATGAAGTTAATCAAAGGCCAAGGTTTACCCAAGCTCATGGCTAAATCAAATTGTTAGCCATTAGATATAAATTTTATTTCATAAATGGATAATGGAGAGGAGATGGCAACTCCACCAATCAGTTAGGCCTTTATTGAATCACCATGGTATGCTAACATCATATATGTTTTACAAAATTTACAAGCTCCTCTTGAATTATCCAGGACTAAATGCAAGTTTTTAAAAATGAAATCTTTAAAATTTTTCATACTTGACAATGCTTTGTTTTGGAGGAATCATGAAGGTATCCTTCTTAACTATTTATTGAATGAAGAATCTGACCAGGTGTTACAAGAGTTTCATGCAGGTGACTGTGGAGGACATCTTTACTGAAAAACCACTACTGACAAGATTCTTAGAGTCGGTTTCTATTGGCCCACTTTGTTTTCTGATGTAAAGTAATTTGTAACCTCTTGCCATAAATGCCAAATTTTCGAAGGAAAGAAAAGGCTTTTACCCCTCCCCCCTGAAACCAATATCTTCTGAAGCACCCTTTCAACAATGGGGTCTTGACTTCATTGGTGAAATTCACCCACCTTCCTCTGCCCAACACAAATGGATCCTCACTGCTACAGATCATTTTACCAAATGGATAGAAACCATACAATCAAAGCAAGCCACTGTCACTATTATAATAACCTTCCTTGAATCCAACATCCTATCTAGATTTGGGTGCCCAACAAAGATCATCGCTGATAATGCAGCAGCTTTCAAGTCTAGGAGAATGATTGATTTCTGTAATAAGTACCATATAACTTTGGGCCATTCCACAACTTATTACCCTCAAGGAAATGGACTAGCAGAGTCCTCAAAGAATATTTTAGTGAATATCATCAAAAAATTGTTAGAAGACAACAAGAAAACATGGAACAAGAAGCTAGTGAAAGCCTTATGGGAAAACAAGCTAACCACAAAGAAGTCCACTGGTACTAGTCCTTATCAATTAGTTTATGGAATGGAAGTTGTTTTCCCATCATCCTTGGGAACACCAGTGATCAAGTTGCTCCAAGAGTTGCAGGTTGAACCAAATGATATCCAAAGAGGAATCAACCAAACAATTCATTTATAGTAGACTAGGGAAGAAGTGTACATCAGATCTCAAGTTGTGCAGGAAAGAATCAAGAAGGCTTTTGATAAAAAGATTAAGGCAGAATATTTTCACCTAGGGGACAAAGTTCTAAAATGGGGTTCAAGAAGAGAGGATAAAGGTAAACATGAGAAATTTGATTTCCTATGGAAATGACCATATGTCATCTATGCATTTAGAAGTAATAATGCTTTCTTTCTCAGAAAAGTGGATGGCACAGAAGTAGAAGGAGGACTAATTAATGGTCGAATGCTCAAACACTACATTGAGCCTAATTACATATTTCACTAATCATTTGTACATATTCTATTTTTTAAAAGTCTATAGTTGATTGGATAGTGATTCTTTGGAGTTGAAGCCTGAAGAGAAGGCCCTAAGCTTCAAAGGTTTTACTATCATAAATAGCAATAATGCATAAAAGTGAAATGGAAATAGTTGCAAAGTGACATCACAACAATCCAAAAGGCCATTGATCTACAAGTTCTTGACATTTCACCGGAAAATGCCATCCCCAAGTGGAGCCACTGTTAGGTTCCTATACCAATAACAGTCATAATTTTTGAATGGATAAGATTAAACCTGTAATATGTACATACCTTTGCTTTCTGCAAATGTTTTCCATATTAAAAAGATTAAAAAATGTAAATAAGTTATGTCCTAAAAGAATAATCAAAGGACAAAAAGAATAAAAAGGTCCAAAAAGATGAAAGAAGATATGAACCCCAAGAAAAGAAAAGACCATGAAATTGAGCAAGTCAAAATGCCAATACTATTTATTTTTTGTGCAAAATAAATGATTGTGTGTAGCTTGTAATATTTGCTACAATCCATCATAGTCAAAATATTTAAACTTGGCTATTTCATGTTTCAATTTCATGTTGATAGTTAGAGAATAAAATCTGACCAAACTATTTAATCTTGGTAGATAAATAGATTAGCTAGAGTAAATAAAAGGAGCTCAATTGTTTAATTTGAGTCCTTGAATGAAATAAGGTCAGATTTAGTTAGTTTACTATTGTAAAGAAAAAGAAAAATGTTTGGTAAGGGTTTTCATGCTCAAATGCACCCTAATAAGGAGAGGTAAGAATGGTAAGATGAGTAGATGGGTAAGTAGAAGAAAGGTTGCAAAATCTTGATGATTGATTAGACAAAAGCATGTGCATCATCTTTTTCATCATAAAGTTCCAAATGTGAATGGGCACTCAAGCATGCAGATGGATATCAAAGTCAATTAATTAACTCCCTTCATTCATTTTCACCTTTTACTTAACTAATTTACCAAGATAAAGATCAAGGTACTTAAAAACCCTAAGTTAAAGAGGCTCAGAGCATTTCTCTGACTTTTGGAGGAACCGGACCCTTGGCTCAATGACTTATAGGAAATAAGTACTAAAATCCCCTCATGAACATTCATTCCCACCTTCAATTCATTCATTTCCCCTAAGTAATTTTACATCCTAAGGTTAAATCACTTTTACCTAGGAAAAGTATTTGTCCCCCCCCACATAACCCATTTTCACATCAGAAACCCACAAAAACATTATATCATAAGTTTTTATGTGATTATCGGAAAGTAATAAAACATGAAAATCATATGCTTAGGGTATGGTCCCCCCTCCGCTCATTTGACTAACTTAATAATTTATTTATTAAATCCCTAATAAAACATGTTTCCCGTATACATATTAACTCACGTAATTATTAATTTGTCCCACCCCAATTTAATTATATAAACTAAGGTTTCTTACTCTGAACGCACTAATTAATCGATCCCCGATTAGTTAGTTAATAAGAAAAATTAAATTCTTCACGATGCCTTAACCCCCACCTTAATCACGCATTAAAACGAAACTGCCGAGCTAAATTTCCCACCGGGCCCCCCCATTACCTTCCATGCAACTCCCATTCCCGATCACCACACGACCTCTGCCCTCCCCATCCAATGGTCGATCTTGATATCAGAAGTGCCCAAAATCTAAATGATACTCACCGAAAATGGGCTATTTTCTACTGGGTCCCTGAGGCGACATGGCGCTCGATGAACGGAATCAGGTGGCCTCCCCCAATATCACCAAGTACCCAAAAGCTGTGCAAAGGAAACCACTTACCACCAACCCGTTATACGCCAAAACTACCACTGTTCACCTCGCTACGTGACAAAAAGCTACTGTTCACCCATACCTGCCAAATTGACTTTCGCGCATAAATCAAAAAAATCCCCAAAGCATTGTTTCTATCATTTTTAACTATAGTTTGCCATTACGCACTTGTGAACGTTGAAAGCTGTCAACCCACGTACAATTACACTCTGAAGACGCCAAAAGATCCTGGATTGCCTTCCAGCCTGATTGAAGCCTTTTCAACTATTCAGAATTTCCAGTTACCTGGTTCAAATGTAGATTACTGCAAATTCCAGTTACTTAAGCAAGAATCCATTGAAAACACTGTAAATTTCCAAACTAGTCACTAAGTTTTCTTAATTGAAATTAAAGTGAAACTCCGGTGAAGTGAAAACCCACCTAGAATTGACTCACCTTGCCCTAAAAAATGAAAATTTATCTTCGCCATTCTTCAATCCACAATAACTAGGAATGGCTACCCAAATTGCCATGGATGTTAGACCAATTTACCACTCCTCACCTAGACCTAGATGATCTTCCCCTTGCTGACAAATATTTCCAAATGAAGGAAACATCTATACATGAATCCCCTCTAAAAGTATACTACCGATATAGAGACCAATACCTAAACCATGCTGATAAAATAGGTTCTTGGGAGTCTAGTTTTCCTAAGTATCAATTCCCTCAGGTACACATCTTTCGAGAAATTGTCCATTATTACCATGAAAACTACATTCCCAGTCAAAGAGCAATGATGTCCCCTGAGCAAAACATAGTTTTCACCATCACTGCCGAGTCAATCAATGAAATGCTACAACTACAACTAAGGCAGAACATAACCCCTATTTGAATTAGAGACCTACTAGGCAGATTCTCCAAGCTAACCACTGCAAAGTTTGCTTAAATGTTCCAATCTTTTATTGTAGAATAAAAACATATCCCAAAAGATCCTCCCCGATACATATATACCATATTTTCCAAGACAACCTCCTGTTGTCATGTATGATTATGCCAAGTTCATAGCTAATAAAATGCATGAACAATTCCTTAGAATGAGTAATGAGAGAGTATTCAAGTATTCTTCAATTTTGTACCGCCTTTTTCTATATGACGAAGTTGACAAGTTTCCCTTTACTCTCCAAAAGCTTGATACTAAATTTCATCCTAGGTTAGTGATTATTTGGACTCCTTTGACCCATAAGTATGACTCACCATATCCATACACAGATTTCATAGATATTTGTGTACAGCCTGTGGTGACCATTCTACTAGGAAGTCCTTCTCCAAGAATCAGTTCAGATGTCAGTAGGATCTTGCAGCTGTCAAAACAACACAAAGTGGGAGATTGGTACTTGTAGCAAAATCACACAGAAATTCAAATCTTTGGGTGTGAGTTGGCCCCATATAAACTGCCCAGGTACCTCTTAATGAGGTTATTTTCTCTGGAGTACTAGAGGCAGATAATAAATTCATTTGAGGTGCATTTTTCTAAAGCCAAAATGAAGACCAAGCTCAGAATCAAAGATCAACGAGGCCTTGTTGTATATAATAACAGAGAAGCTGGAAAAGAAGTAGAGGAAATCTTTCAGAGACCTAAACTAATACAAAGCTTCATGCAGAGATATGATCTATATGACTTCATCTACAACAGAAGATAGAAAAATAAAATGGCTCCCTACATTCACCACCGAATCCCTGAAATAGAGAAATATGCAAATCAACTGGAATGGGTGGAGAATACTTTAGTAGATAGGGATAACACTGAAGTTACAGTTGGAAATGCTCTAATTGATCTAGAGAAAAGGCTTGATGAGGGTTATTTGTTGCAAGTGCCAAGAGAATATCAAGTCCAAAAAGAATCTCAAATCCAAGAAGAATCATAGACACAAGGAGAGTCTCAGGCATAAAGTGAATCACATATATAAGAAGAATCCCAAGTGTAAGAAGAGTCAGAACAACCAGGCCTATCAGAGGAATTAAATCAAACAAGTATATGAGAGCCCATCATGAGTACTGCCCCTACCATGCAAACTCCTCTAAATGAGGAGAAAAGCCTCAAAAGAAATAGGGAAAAGGCCACTACCTCAGGCAGAGCAACCACACAGACATATGAGGAAATTAGTTTGGTCAAAAGGCAAAGGTTAAATCATGTTTTCGAACAAGAATTCATAAAAGAAACAATTGGGGCCACCAGCACAGAAAGAGAAAGAAGCAAGCCTACCACTCCTTCTTGGGGCACACTAGAAACTTCGACATCACATACTTAGATGTTGGAAAGGCAACAGATTGTTGAAGTGTCCTCATTTAGGATGCCAGCTAACAAGGACTAAGACATCAGAAAAATGTACAAGGATATAAAAGCCAGGAATGAGAGACTAAAAGCCTATACTTATGCATAATACCTAAAGATGGAACCTACAAACCAAACAAGGCTTATGTCAGCTTATGATGTTAAAGAATGCAAAATGCAGATGATATATGTGAAACCTACCACTCAGCAACCAAGAACAACAATAGACTCCAAAAATATAGAGTTCGAAGTACTGGCAAAGGACATAAATCCTATTGACCAAATTGAGTTACACAAGCAAATAGGAGAGATGATTTACTCCACCTTAATAAGGAAAGCCATGACAGCTCACCAATTGCAAAATTCCATGAATAACATATCAGCTCAGTTCCAGTTGGAGAAGGCCTCTTCACAGGCCAAAGACACCAAAATCAAGTCCGTAAATGACTTAATCATTGAACTGGGACATGATCCCAAAGATGTAAAGGCCACCGAAAGACAGATAAAGAAGAAAAAATGATGACATAGCTGCCTTGAAAAGCAACTAAAAACTCCACCATTACATCACCCACAAACAGCAGAAGTCCTAGAGACACAAAAAAGACAAGAAGAACTTATGGACTTGGTCCTAAAGCTAAATGACCAAGTGAAAGGAACAGAGAAAGAATTGGACACATTGATTCAGTCCAAACAAAGTGAATTGGCCACCACTACTACAATTGCCATTCCCACAGTAACAAGTGTAATTCCTTCAACATTGGCAGCACCTTTGGCACCAACAGCTCCACCTACTATAGCACTGTTAGTCGCAACTTAGTCTACAACAACAGGTACATCTACAGAAAAACAATAGGTACATCTACATAGAAAACAACAGAGTTGGTAAAATCCATGGAGGAAATGTCCATCGAGGTAACAGAGCTCAAGAGGCTAAAGGAGAAAGTGGCAAGCGTAGAAATTGATTGTAAGCTTGCCCAAATTTAGGAGAGTGAAGAAACATAGAAAACCCTAAGGATGGGTGAGAAGATCAAGGTCCTAGAAAAAGATGTAACGTTGCAAAAGCCACTAGCACAGACCAAAGAGATTCTCTGATGGCCATTAATTCAGGTAATATTTTAGCAAATAGAGCTGGTGAAAGTGGCCACTAAGGCTATTAAGAAAGTAAGAGAAGATTTGGGAGATCAACCTAAGGATGCTAATCAACTCATCCACTTCTTGAACAGCAAGAACAGACATGAGCTTAATGAGCTCGACGTAGAGGATAGAACTAAAGCCATCATAGAAGTCAAAAAGGTTCTTTCCAAAAGAAACCTTATGGTTAAACTAGAGGGAAAATGCCATAATATGCAGGTGGGCATTGACAGATTCATGGCCAAGTTTAAAATTTTGAGGGATAAAGGCCTTCCCAGTCCTATGGTCATTCATGATAAACTTATGACCCAATTGGACTACACTGATAGATTAAGGAAGTTGGCCAAGGATCAAGCAAGCACTTCAGGTATCAAAGCCTTGCCAACTAGGAAAGTAGTGTATGATACTTTGGAGAATCTATTTTTCTAGAGCATGAGGTGAAACACTTGTTTGTCACCAAGCCTAATTTTTCCAAATACACAGAGGTAGATGAGATCTACAGAAGAATGCTCAAAGTAAAGTTACCTGAGGATGAATGGTGGGAAAAAAAGACATATTTACTATATGTTACCACAGTAAATTTGAAAGTAGCCAGATGAAACATGGAAGAGATAGATTAACAGGTTCAAAGAGTAGCAGGTTAAAGAGTATCAGTAAAAGATTAAAGATAAAGATGATTCCAGCGTGCAAATATCAGCCAGCTTAAAGGGCTCAAATTCAACTGCAACAACCATCACTACCACAAAAAGTGTTCTCTCATGTGTATTATTGTTTTTCCTTATGTTTCTTAATAATTATATGTGCTTCTATGAAATTTGAAAGTTAAACTAAGAATGATATTTCAGAATTTGCTTCAATGCACTCTCTCTTGACTATTTACATTCTTAATGTTTTATGTTCACTATCTGAGCTAAGAAATTCTTAGTTGCTCCTTTCCTTTTGTGGTTTTCCTTGTGGTCTATGTAGAAAAGGATTCTTAATTGACCTTTGTTGATGATCACCCTCTGCTCCTCATTCTGATCGCGGTCCAAGGATTCTTAAGTGCCCCTTCACCCTGGTTGAAATCATTCCATCCATCAGCCCTTGAAGATTTGCCTTTTGCTTTGCTAACCTACCCTGTAAACACTCTCTTTAATGATCTGATCCAGTTATGCTATCATTTTATTGACTCCATAGCCCAATGGCTTGAAGAAATTAGCTCTATCCATCTGTTCCTAGAATTCCACCACCCAACCAAAATCAAAACCTTATGAATGCTACGAACAAGCCTAAAATCCCACCCATACAAAGTTAAAATATAAAGAGAAAGCCCTCTCTAGGCTGAGGTTGGCTAATACCTGAGTCTGGAAATTGGTTTATGGTTACCTCAGATTATTCCCTTTCTTTGATAACTTCTGGGGAAAATTTCTGAATGTTAACATTGTCAAATTTGCTACATATCTAGACTGTTTATTCTATATTAATATTATTTGAAAAATTCAATAAACTTCCTCAACATATTTGATAAATAATGTCTTCTTACATTACTAACTCTCATTTGTTGCGCTCGATATTTACACAATCATAAGCGCACAAATGCGTGGAGTTTATGAACAATATGGAAACTTTGATGCCACCGTACATGCCCTTGTAAAATCCATAATAATAACTTCGATGATTTATTGATGTAAGAGAAGTGTTTATACAATCACAATCTCATTACCAAACAATTATGTTTGGACGGTAATATTTACACTAACAACTAACAATCACGAAGAATTAACTAACAACATGTCACGTTTGATACGCACATTTTCGTTGTGAAGAATCTAATGCGTACAATAAAATACTAGGTAAATAGTCTTATTCATAAATACTTAGTGTTTGGGCATCTATCTTGCCAAGGTAATAAAGTTTTTACCATTCTGGTTGAGTTGTCTTTTGTAACCTTCATGTGATGACATAAGGTTAATAAAAAGTTATTTCATATTATAACTATTATTCTAATGTTTCTCATAACACGCATTGCCATGACTTTATGCTCTAATTATAGTATTTTTAGGTTATAAAGAGATAATATATTAGATTTAGTGATTTTGCCATGACTTTATGTTCTAATTATAGTATTTTTATATTATAAAGAGATAATTTATTAGATTTAGTGATAGAAAGTGTTGATAAGATGGAAATTTAATAGAACCTATATAATTATTTCTTTGATCCAAATTGATTGTGAATTTCATTTAAAATTGTTTTACTATTTAAATTTAATAAAGGGAAGATAACACGTAAAATAATAAAAAAGTGAAAGATATTTTATTAATAAAAAATTATATATAAAACTCAAACCAAACCAAACTAAGTGGGTTAAAAGTTATTTACACATAGTTAAATTAGGATAACATTTCTTTTACAATAATCAAATTATTTATACAATTTATTTAAACACATTTTCTTATAAAAATGTACGAATTTTGAATTTTAATAATTTTATTGATTGGATGATCCTTGGTAATTTTGAACTACTATAGTTAAATAGTTTGGTTCGGAAGTTATCAGGGCTAAGAGACCAGGATAAAAATGGAACATGTGTTGATTTTATTTATAATATAATATGACTATCTTTTTTTGTTAAATATGGTTGAAGATCAATGCTAGAGAAAGCATACCCAGGGAAGTTAAACAATTATAAGTAGTTATCTACTCAAATCCCTTCTGAGAACAAAAACCTCAAAAAAGGGCCAAAAGTGTATGAGGAACCTACAGTGAAAAGGAGTAAAATGTACAGAAGTGGAAATGACTCAATAGTTGGATGGCCAGTGGAGTCTATTTTGGAGTTGTGGCTTAGGATTTATGCTTAAGAGTAGTAGTGACCATATAGCTTAGTAGAAACAGTAAAATACTATTTTCAAAACTGCCTAGTGATAGCTAGGTCAAGGGGAAGGTGGAGAAAGGACTAGACTCATGGTTGGGTGGAGTATTGCTCTTCCCTAGGGCTTGAGTTTTGTTTAGAGAAAGGGGTAAATAGGAACTGGAAGTTCTTGCCTGTATTTAATGTGATGTGAATATTGTGGAAAGAATGTTCTTATATTTGTGCATTGTTGAGCATGTGAAAGTATGTTCTTATTTTCCTGTGTATTTATCGCAATGAAACAGTAGAGGTATTCTTGCCTTTTGTACCTTTAATGCTATCAGATAGAGGTAGTCTATGTGAAAATGCAAGATATATGTATAGATTCTGTTCTTTTCTTTCAAAATAGAGACCAGGTAAAATAAAAGGAAGCCAAATGTTAAAAATTAGTTGAGATTTAAAGAGATTGCATGAACGAGAATAGATAGAGAAGATGTGACCATTGAACTAGCCTCAGATAGTGGTTAGACCTTAGGACAAAGATACTAGTTAAGTTAGGAGGATTGAGAAAATAACCTCGGAGAGGGTTAGTTTTGAGGCCATGCCATTAGCCAGCCTAGAACAGTCCCTCAAGGACTCTGGCATAGTCTGGTAATGACCAGATAGCTTAGTAGGAACTGTAAAATATTGCTTTCAAAACTGCTTAGGGATAGCTAGCTCAAGGGGAAGGTGCAGTAAAGACTGGCCTCATGGTTGGGTGGAGTATTGATCTTCCCTATGGCTTGAGTTTTGTTCAGAGAAAGAGGTAAATAGAAACTGGAAGTTCTTGTTTGCATTTGTTGTGATGTGAACAATGTGGAAAGAATGTTCTCATTTTTGTGCATTGTTGAGAATGCGAAAGCATGCTCTTATTTTCCCGTGTATTTATGACAATGAGACATTAGAGATATCCTTGCCTCTTGTATATTTAATGATATAATATGGAGGAAGTATATGTCAAAATGAAGGATATATGTATAGGTTATGTTCTCTTCTTTCAAAATAGAGACCAGGTAAAATAAAAGGAAACTGAATGTTGGAAATTGTTTGAGATTTAAAAACGTGGCATGAACGAGAATAGAAAGAGAAGATGGGACCATTCAACTACCCTCAAGTAGTGTTTAAACCTTAGGAAAAAGATAATAATTAAGTTAGGAGGAATGAGAAAAGAACCTCCTAGAGGGTTAGTTTCAAGTCCAGGCCATTAGCCAACCTAGAATAGTCCCTCAAGGACTCTGGTGTAGTCTGAGGCATGACATTATGAACTGAACTTTTAAAAATAGGAAACAACTAAATTAACCAAATTTGTTATCATGCACAGTTAACCGTATAAAGAAATTCATGTAAATGGCATAAAATTTATGACTATTCTACAAAAATTATCTTCATGTACAAACTGTACAATACACAACAAATATAGTCTAGTTAACAAATTTTGCTCAGTACAAAAAGGAGTCGTAAACTTAAAAGTGTTCTGGAACTCATTAAAAGAATACAACGTTGTATAGACAGGGTTTCTTCCCACAAATCATAACATACTCCATAAACTGGAGTAGAGCAAAGCTTCCATAATCAATGGGAATTACTTTGAAAAGTGGAATCAAAATATATAAATACATAAAACTTTGCAATGGAAAAGCCTTAGTGTTAAATATTTATCCATTACAGTCATGACTAAAAAGGCTGGTATCATATAAAACCCTTAAGGAACCTGAAACACGAATTCTTGGGGTTGACTAAACCAAAACCCTAAACTGCAAGATAATCATTAAAATGCATCTAGGCTCAGATGGCCAAACATCCAAGTACCTATCGGTTTGTAGAAAGGCTAAAACCCTTGCGCCAATGATGTGACCCGTCAACGCGGCCCCTCTCCAGCTCACCTACCCACGATACTTTCAAATTTTGTATGTTGATTGTGGTTGATTGTCAATTGTTTGGCTCGGTCCGATATTGATTGCAGCAGTAATTACCTACCTACCTCCCGGTACCTCGTCCGTTCTCCTGCTAACACCTGTCCACCTCGGTTGTGTTGCAACCCTAATCCTCCCGGTTGCCCTTTTGTTGGTTCATTTCACGCTCATTGTCATTTTGCACTGTGATTTCACTGCTCTGCGACCAGGTTTCAAGCTCGGCTCTGTCTCTGTGCTATCAGTCGATACTTAGTCGATTTACTATGGATTTCTCGCTCAACTGTTTGGCTTTTCACTGTGGTTCCGCCTGTACACTTGATTCACGCATCTGTTGGTAAGTTATAACTCTACCAGGGGTTTTGTTGTCGGATTCTTCCGTGGATTGCTCTGTCGACTGTTAATTTTTTTCTATGGTGTTGATTTATTTCGGTCAATGGAGCTGTATCTTGTGGTCGTTTCTCAATATGGAGGGTTTCTGATAGACTCAGTGGTAATGTGCATTCGATGGTCTGCAACAGCTGTTCTCGGTGTTCAACTCCTCGTCCAGGTAATTTCTAGTTCCATGCTATAATTCCTTATTCGTTTTTCGAATGGTGACTGACCAATTTGGCCCCTTCGTGGTCAAGTTTCGGCCTTGGTGAACAGGGGAATCGTTCACCCTCAGGTAACGTATCCTCCTTCTCCCCTGTTCTTCACCCTTCCAATCATTTCATTCCTTTATTAATTAGGTTGCTGGTCGAATTTCAGGTTCACGGTTTGGTTGTTTCTTTAAACCCTAACGTGTTCTCCTTCTGCCTTTGCAGGTGACGGCTCTGTGGCTCCTCGCACCAGATTACGCTTATACTCCGGGTAGTTCTATACTCTTTGTTTAGTTGTCTTTAAAGTCGGTTAGTTTGCCTGTAGCCTGTTGCTAGTTCATAAGGTTAGGTGCCCTGGTGGCCTCCGGTTCTTCGCTGTAATATTGTGTCTGTATGTTGGTCGCTGTAACTGTTAAGGGTTTGGGGTATCCCAACCGTGGCGGTGGCTTCTTTTAATTTGTTGTCACGTCTGTCAATAGTGGGAATGGTTCATTGAACCCTCATCCGAGTTTCATTTGTAAACGTTTGGACTATATCAGGAATGCACTGTAATATATATACATATGTTTTGAATTTGCAAATTTTTGAGATTGGTTTCCTGGAATTTGTTCTTACCTGGTTTCGACCTGTGGTCGTTATGCTCCTTGATTTCGCTACTCTGCTTCCGCCTGTTGTTTATTGGGCTGGACTCGTTGTGCGCCTGGTTGTTTGGACTGTTGTCACTGTATATTCACCTGCACTGTTATTTACTATGCAATTGTTTACATATATTTAAATCTCTGTTAGTGGCTCTTGGTCACGGTATTTGTCTGTTAAAATAATTTACACAGAATTGTTATTTCTCAGAAATTTTGAATTGTACATAACTTAGATAGTTTTTCTATACATTCATTTGTGCACAGGAATTCTTAGATGAAGGAAAAGAATATTTCTCTCTGTCTATTTCTTTGAACATGTTTCTTTGCTGCTTAGCTGCCGAACCCCCCTCAGGATTTCGGTTTTGTCCTTTATACATTAGAGGTGATTCGGTTGATAACTGTCAGCAGTTACCTTTTACAATCGGTTATATAGTTATGCTTTTTCTTCAGTTTCTGTTTGACAGTTTATAAAACTGACTCTGTCTAATCTGTCACTCGGGTCCCACAAAGGGTGATTGTGTACATTATTTGCAATAATCTAATTTATTAACTACAATTAACACTGATAGCTACAGTAAAGTAAACTAAGTAAAAAAAAAAAAATTACCCAACAGAAATTAAACAAACTGTAGTTGACCTTGGTAAAGAAAATAAAATGAAAATGTAATAACCGGACAGTCTTGCTGTCCCTTCTCGAACTGTTTAACCTTCCCAATCTTTTTCTGAAACTCTATCCTCCCTGTCTCGGTCTTCACCCTGTCGACCAGATGCTCCTGCATCAGCCAACATTGAGGTCTCCACTAACTTAAGTGTTAGAAGAGGGTTTCGACTGCAAGAAAATGCCCACCGAAATTATTAAGAAACTTATGATACAAGGAAGTAAAATATATCCAGAAGGTTACCCATAAATTGTATGCCTCATAATTTACTTATGCATAGGGGACTAAACAGAAGCACCCATTTCAAAGGTTGAAAACATATCCTCGACAGCCAGACTTAATCCCCCTCCTACTATTCCAAGAACCAAGCATTCAAAACAGTAAACGATGAAGGGAAAAATGATATAAACCCTGAAAGGAATGGGAAAACCCTGAACTTCTATAACATGGTAGTAGGAGTTCAAGCTAGTAAAGGAAACCATGAAGAATCTAGAGGCATTGATCAAAATTATACATCATTGTAGAAGAGGGTTCCCAAACTATACAACATTTGGTGCAAATGAAAAACAGACAACCTGATTCGCAATGGTAGTGGCACAATCCTAAAATTGAGCAACGTCCACCATCGAATGGGCATCTCCATCGTGAACCCTCGATGTCATTTCCCACTCTCGAGACACATAGTTGTAGGTTTAACATAAACTTCCAAAGATCTCCCACTGGAGTTTGATACAGTGGTGGTGGTATCAATTAAATTAAATATGTCAAAATATAAATAATGTCAATCTATGTTTTAACAGGTGGTAATTGTAATTACTATGGTAATCTTGTTATATACTGGTGGAATAACATTACTTTTTCACTTATATATTATATATATATATATATATATATATATATTATATATATATATATATATATAATATATGCATTTGGTGGTAAATTCCATGGTCAGTGCATAGGTACATTACAAGTGGTATCAGAGTAAAGGTTCCACACTGAGGACCTAATTGGATGTTACAAAACCTGTCTTTTGTGTGTTTTCACAAAAAAAGAGAGAAAGAGAGGGAGAAGAGGATAGATTATCTTGAGGAGAATTGGACTCACCTCTACACCCTCAGTGAGACCTAGTACATAATAGGACACAATACCGATAGAAGGAACTACTTATTAGTTATAGATTCAACTGGAAATTGAATCTCATAACAAAGTCATTGGAACAGTGGAAACAATCCAGTGACTTCAAGTAGAAATGGCGACTCTCTGAACAAAAAATGAGTGACTTGTACGGGAATAGGATAGATTATCAAAAGCCTGATGGATAAGAAAAATCATCAGAATTCAAAACCAAGTTCCAATAATGGTAATCGGGGTGAGTCTCACCGGAGAAAAGAGGACTCGATGCTAGAAGGGAGCCAAACTCAAGAATCTAGAGGTGGTTAGAAAACACAAGATAGCAAGACCGAGGCGACCTCTGATGGTGATAAGCGTATAAAGAAAAAGAAGAGACAAAAGGTTGAAGTACAATGAGAATTTAAAAAGATTCATCCCCCAAGCTATGATGGTGAGATTGAGGAGGCTTCTCTATCTTGTTTAATAAACTTAACAAATTACTTTCAAATTTATGATTATGGTGAAAATTTAAAGGCCCAATTAGTTATTTATCAATTACTGGGAAAGGATACCCTTTGGTGGGAGGAAATAAAGGTTGTACATGCCGTTAATGAGTAATCAATTACTTGGTATGTATTTAAAAAATATTTCTAGAAAAAATACCTAACAAAACAATTTTATGACAATAGAGCTAAAGAGTTTCACGAACTGTGACTAGGACAGTTGACCATGGATGAGTATGTGGCCAAATTTGCCACTTTGTTGTGATATGTACCATATTTGTGAGAATAAAAAGCTAAGGTGCGACAATTTTCAGTAGTTTACCGGCACATGTGAAGGAATGACTGGAATTTGAGTAACCAAAAACTATGGATGATGTTGTGTAGAAGGCAAAAATCTGTTACCAGCAGATGTAGAAAAAGGACATTAACAAAATCTGGACAACAAAGAAGGGGCAGAGAACCACACTGAATAATAGAAGTAATCAAACAGGTAACCTCTGAAATACCGTCAAAGGACAACAAGGGTTGCCAGAAAACCTGATTCACAAATGAAAATGGGCTAGTGAATACATCCAGCAAAGCCAAAGGTGAGCTAGGACAAAGGCCAACACTACGATGTTAGGGTTGTGGAGAACCTCATTGTATTAAAAATTGTCCACATCATGGGAAGCTGGAGTTGATAGCGAACCTGCAGGAGGCATCAACAGTGGGTGAAATAGCAAGGGAAATACGTAAGATTATTGCAGCATTGGAAGACCGACAAGAATATTATCATCCCAGCATGATTGAAATGGAAGGTAAAATGTATAAACTTGTTGTTTCAATTTTGATAGATCTTGGTGCCAGACTAAGTTACATAAGTCCTAGAGTAGTAGATCTATGTCATTACAAACAAAGAAATTTAAAAATCCCTGTTTAGTTCAACTTGGAACACGAGCCAAGCAACGGGTGGGAGCTAAGGTGGATGTTTGTTCCATTGAAACAGAAAATCAAATCATTAATTTGAATTTAAATATTTTACCTTTAAGTTCGTATGACATTTTAATAGGAATGGATGAGTTAGAAGCTCATTTGTCTTTAGTAAATTGTAGGGAGAAGAGTGTCAAAATTTTCAATGATGAAGGTATTACAAGAGAACTGCAGGGTGTTAAGAGGCCAATACAGTTAAGACCCATAACCTCTTCCCAGTTAGGGAATTGTTTGAGAAAAGGTTTTCATATCTATGTAGTACAAGTGTGTTACACTAAAACTGATAAGTTATTCCCTGAGTTGAATAATCTACCAATAATTCAAGAGTTCATAGATGTGTTTCCCAAGGGAATGTTGGGGCTTCCACCTAAAAGAAGTATTGATTTCACCATATAATTAATGCCCAGACCAACCCCAGTTTCAAAGGCTCCTTATAAGATGAGTGTGCCTGAACTTACAGAATTGAAAATACAGCTCCAAGAACTATTGGATAAGAATTCCATACACCCTAGTGCGTCACCCTGTGGAGCACCAGTGTCAATTGTAAGAAAAAAAATTTGGCACCTTGAGATTGTGCAATGACTATAGTCAATTAAATAAATTAACCATTAAAAATAAATATCCATTACCTACAATTGACGACCTATTTGATCAGGTCAAAAGTGCTAAGATATTTTTGAAGATTGATCTAAGATCGGGGCATCATCAAATCTGGAAAAAGAAGAAGATATAAGCAAGATTACTTTTAATACCCGTTATGGGCACTATGAATTTGTGGTCCTACCTTTTGGACTGACCAATGCCCCTGAAAAATTCATGAGTCTCATGAATGGAATATTCCATCCATACCTGGATAAATTTGTATTAATATTTATTGATGATATATAATTTACTCGAAAAATCTACAAGAACATCACCAAGATCTACAGATTTTGTTGCAGGTCCTAAGGGAACACCAATTGTATCAAATATTTAGTAAATTTATGTGATTTTTTCAAATAAGAGATATAGTACCTAGGACACATTATCACTCAAGTGAGAATAATGGTGGACCGAGATAAAATTAAATCCATCATGGAATGGCTGACCCCCAAAAATTTCACAAACATACGATCGTTTCTAGGGCTAGCTGGATACTATCATCGGGTTATAAAAGGATTTTCGAAGGTAGCCTGCCCCTATACCTCATTGCAAAGGAAGGGAAGGGCTTTTAATTGGACTAATGAGTGCCAACAAAGTTTTTACCAGTTAAGACACCTATTAACTACCGCACCAGTCCTATGGCGGCAATTAAATCACCGCAATAATTCATGCCCTGAAAATATGGCGGCACTATCTATTAGGGAAAAAGTTTATTCTTATGACAAATCATAGTAGTCTTACAAACTTTTTCCATCAACTGAACTTGGATGCTTCACAAGAACTGTGGACCATGTTCCTAAAAGAATTCAATTTTGAAATTAAGCATATTAAAGGTAAAGAAAATTGGGTTGTTTATGCCTTAAGTCAAAGTTTAAATTTCATCTATGAAATTTCTTTTAGAAAAAATAAATTTGATTTCTCAAGAAAAATAGAAGAGGTTGCCCTGAAGGACCTAGAATATCAGTTTTTATGGCAGCAATAAAGACAGGACAACAATTCTGAAAGAAATCTAGGATATGATGTCAACACTGAGGACATGTTGGTATATAAAAACCACAATTATATATCAAATCAGCAAACTATAAAAATATCTATTTTTGATGAATATCACAGAAAACCATACCTTGCAGACCCAGGTTATCAAAAGTTAATTACAGCAACAAGAAAAGATTATTTTTTGGTCAGATATGAAATCTAAAACAGCCTGATACCTAGCACAATGCTTAGAATGTGAGCAGGTGAAAGTCGAGCACCAACATCCATCTGGTTTGCTTCATCCTTTACCCATTCTTGAGTGGAAATGGGTAATTGTAACTTTATATTTTACCGCTAGAATGCCAAAATCAAAAAGACAAAATTACTCTATATTGGTAGTGGTGGATAAATTGACTAAAGCTCATCATTTTATTCCAGTTCAGGAAACTTACAAGGCTATGCAAATAGCTAACATTTTTATGAGAGAAATTTTTAGGTTTAATGGGATTCCTAAAGTGGTTATCTCAGACATGAATATAAAGTTCACGTCCGAATTTTGGAAGGAATTATTCACTAACCTAGGCACTTAGGTATAGTTCAGTACTTCTTACCATCCACAAACAGATGGACAGACTGGGCACGTAAATCAAGTGTTGGAGGATATGCTTAGAATGTATGTAATGTAGCAGCCCACAAAATTGGAGGAATACATACATCTGGTGGAGTTTGCATACAATAATGCTTATCATGCATCATTCAAAATGAGTCTGTTTGAGGTACTTTAAGGATGAAAGTGTCGAATTCTAGATAATTGGAATAGCCCAGAGGATAAATTTATGTTGGGACCATATATGCTAAAAGATATGGAGACTACAATGGAAAGAGTACAGTCTAATTTGAAGACAATGCAAGACCAATAGAAGAGTTATGCTGACTAAAAAAGATCTTATCGGGAGTTACAGGTGGGAGATCATGTTTATTTAAGGGTAAAACCAAAAATAAGTACTCTAAGATGGAGTGGATGTTCTAAATTGGCCCCACGGTTTTGTGGACCTTTCCAAATCATTAAACGAATCGGTTTGGTATCATATCCACTAGCTTTACCTAGACATATTCATGTTCATAACGTATTTTATGTCTCCTTACTAAAAAATATATATACATGATCCTAGCCATATAATTTATTGGAAAGACATTCAGGTAGAGTAATTAAATGAATTTAAGTTCCTCTTTTATATCTTTGGTAGTCTTACCATTATCAACCTGATGTGAAAGTATTGAATGCAAGTCATATTCTCATGGTCAAACCCCTGCGTATTCTCAATCAGAGAGAAATGGTTTTGAGGAGACGCATTATCCACGAGGTTAAGGTACAATGGAAACACTTCAGCGAGGAAGAGGTTACCTGGGAGGTTGAACAAGTCATGCAATAACCTTACCCATACCTCTTTCAAGGAGCATGAATACTAAGGACGGTGTTCCAATAGAGAAGGGGAGGATGTAATCACCCCTAGTAATCTTGAATTATTGTAGTTAACTAGTTTGGTTCAAAAGTTATTAGCCAAGTATGGTTAAAAGACAAGGATACTATTCATAAAATGGCACATGTGTTGATTTTATTTATAATATAACATGCTTATCCTTTTTTTGTTAACTATGATTGAAGAGAAATGTTAGAGAAAGCATACCCCAGGCATTTAAACAATTATGAGTAGTTATCTACTTAGATCCCTTCTCAAAACAAAAAACCCCAAAATGGGAAAAAAGGGTATGAGGAACCTACGGTGAGGAGGAAAAAGAAAAGAAGTGGAAATGAGTCAATAGCTAGATGGCCAATGGAGTCTATTTTGGAGTTGTGGCTTAGGATCTATGGCTAAGTCTAGTAGTGACCAGATCTCCTAGCAGAAACTATAAAAGACTATTTTCAAAACTGCCTAGGGATAGCTAGCTCGAGGGGAAGGCACAATAAGGACTAGCCTCACATTTGGGTCGAGTATTTCTCTTTCCTGTGGCTTGAGGTTTTTTCAAAGAAAGAGGTAAATAGGAACTAGAAGTTCTTGTTTGTATTTACTATGATGTGAATAATGTGGAAAGAAAGTTCTTATTTCTGTGCATTTTTCAGCGTGGGAAAGTATGTTCTTATTTTCCTTTGTATTTATGGCAATGAGACAGTAGAGATATTCTTGCCTTCTGTATATTTAATGCTATCATATAGAGGAAGTATATGTGAAAATGTAGGATATATGTATAGACTCTATTATTTTCTTTCAAAATAGAGACCAAGTAAAATAAAAGGGAACTAAATGTTTGAAATTGTTTGAGATTTAAAGAGATGACATGAATGAGAATAGAAAGAGAATATGGGACCATTAAACTACCCTTGGGTAGTGGTTACACCTTAGGACAAAGATACTAATTAAGTTAGGAGGAATGAGAAAAGAGCCTCTGAGAGGATTAGTTTCAAGGCACCACCACTAACGGGGGAACTAATAAGTCGGCTTGTAAGTAGGCTTGTACCCACCATCTAAGGGCGCATGCATGGAGGGAGGCTGCTTCTACGTTGCCGGGGTTGCTCAAAAAAAGGTGCCTGCCTAGGAACTATTATTTTAGAGATAGATTGACCGGCTTCATTGCTTCATTCTAGTACCTTCCTATCCTATTGGAGTGAGGCCGGCATTCCATTCAGTTAAGGGTTTTCCCCTTCTCTCTCTACCTTATGGTTGAGCAAGTGCCTAAAGGCGATCCTAAAACAATCCCTCAAGGCCTCTAGTGTAGTCTCATGCATGACATTATGAACTAAACTTTTAAGAAATAGAAAACAACTGAATTAACCATCACTGTTATAATGCACAGTGAACGGTATAAATAAATTTGTGTAAATGGCACAGAGATTATGATTATTCTACAAAAATTATCATCATGTACAAACTATAAAATACCCATAAAATATAGTCTGGTTAATCGATTCCGCTCAGTACAAGAAAGGAGTTGTAAACTCAAAAGTCTCGTGGAACTCATTAAAAGCATACAATATTGTCTAAAGAGAGTTTCTTCCCACAAATCATAACATACTCCATAAATTGGAGCAGAGCAAAGCTTCTAGAATCCACGAGAATTACTTTGTAATGGAAAAGCCTCAAGGTTAAATATTTATCCATTACATTCACGAATAAAAAGACTGGTATCATATAAGACCCTTAGGCAACCCAAAACACAAATTCTTGGGGTCGACTAAACCAAAACCCTAAACCCCAAGATAATCACTGAAATGCATCTAGGCTCATATGGCCAAACATCTCAGTACCTGGTGGTTTGGAGAGAGGCCAAAACCATTGTGCCAGCATTGAGGTCCCCTCAAACTTAAGTGCCAGAAGAGGGTTTCAACTACAAGAACATGCACACTAAAATCACTGAGAAACTCATGATACAAGAAAGTGAAATATCCATAGAAGATAACCTAGAAATCGTACAACTCAGAATTTATCTGTGCATAGGTGACTAAGAAGAACATATTTCAGATGTTGAAAACATATCCTCAGGAGCTGGACTTAAAACCCCTCCTGCTATTCCAAGAACCTAGCATTCGAAACAGTAAAAAACGACGGGAAAAACGATATAAACCCTTAAATTAATGAAAAACCCTGAACTGATATGACCTGGCGGTAGGACTTCAAGCTGGTAAAGGCGACCATGCATAATCTGGATGCATTGACCAAAGTTGTGTATCGTTGTAGAAGAGGGTTCCCAAACTCTACAACAGTCGACGCAAATGAACAACGAACAACCCAATTCACAAGGGTAGTTGCATAACTCTAAACGTGAGCAACCTCCACCATCGAATGGGCATTTCCATCCATAATCCTCAATGTGAGTTCCCACTCCTGAGACGGACAGGTATAGGGTAAACAGAAAGTTCTAGAGAACTAGCACTTGAGTTTGATAGAGTGATGGTGGTATCAATTAAATCAAACATGTCAAATATAAATAAAATCAATGTGTGTTCTGACAGGTAGTAACTATAATTGCTACGGTACTCTTTTTATATACCGATGGCATAACATTCCTTTTTCACTTACACATATATATATATGCATTTGGGGTAAATTCCATGGTTAGTGTATATGTACATTTCAATTGAAGTCTTTTACCATAAAGTTTCTTTTACGATAATCAATCTATTTATATGATTCTATTAAAACCATATTTCTTATAAAAATGTCTAAATTTTGAATTTTAACTATTTTATGGATTTCTTGTTGGAGTCACGATTGTCGTTACACGAAAATCCGTAAGTGTTAGTAAATAGACACATTGCTAGATTTAAGTACATACCACGAAACACACGAGAGCATTGAATCAACACCGCCATAGATTTAAGCACATGCCACGAAAGACACATTGCTAGATTTAAGCACATGCCACGAAACACACGGGAGCATTGGATCAACACTGCCATAGATTTAAGCACGTGCCACAAAACACACGGGAGCATGTCGTTACACCAAATCCGTAAGTGTTAGTAAATAGACACATTGCTAGATTTAAGCACATACCACGAAACACACGGGAGCATTGAATCAACATCGCCATAGATTTAAGCACATGCCACGAAAGACACATTGCTAGATTTAAGCACATGCCATGAAACACACGGGAGCATTGGATCAACACTGCCATAAATTTAATCACGTGCCACAAAACACACGGGAGCATTGGATCAACACCGCCATTAACAGGGAGCACAACAATCTCCCCCCCAACACGAGCCAGGTGTGTTTCAAACTCGAGACTTTTGGCTCTGATACCACTTGTTGGAGTCATGATTGCCATTACACCAAAACCCACATGTGTTAGTAAACAAACATATCGCTAGATTTAAGCACATGCCATGAAACACATAGGAGCGTTGGATCAACACCACCATTAATGGGGAGCGCAACATTTCTTTTAAGGTTGTTATAGTTCAAAATGAATTGACTAACCTTTTTATTAGAGATTTGATTTACTAAAAAAAATTAAAATAATTTAATTTAATATTTAATTATTTTGAATTTTATATTATATAAATATTAAATTTAAAAATGTTTGAAGGGAAGCTTAATTGGTAATTGAAATAATATGAATTTTGAGAAAACTAAGAAATCAAAGATTCAATAAAACTTGAGAAAAAACTGTATTTCATGATATTCAATACCTCTCTGCTTATATTAGATTCAAAATTAAGATAGATATGAGCATGATATATAGTGAATAAAGATTGATCTAGTCATGATATGTGGAATTAAGATACATTTAGATTTTTAAAATAAAATTATTTTATCATAAAAGAATTGGTAACTCAAGTCATTTTAGGAAATGTAGAAATTGGAAATACGTTTTAGAGATATAAGAATTGAAAATTAATTCATGAGAAAAGTTTAAACTTGAGGAAAAAATGCATTTTGAGGGATTTAATTGTCTTTACTGTGATTTGGGTTATAGTGTGTTAGGGTGATTAGTTATTGAATTTGAAGAAACCTGGAAACTAAATCTAATAGTTTCATGCTTGTATGATTGTATTTATACATGTACATTTTCATCATTATTTTATTATACAAAATTTGGGTAAGTCTAGTAATTTTTGCAAAAAAAAGAGTAAAAACTTAACTTTTTAAAGCATAAGCATAGAAAATTAATTCATGAGTAAAATTTAACCATTAAGTTTTCTTCTAATTTCTTAAATAGGTGATGTTTTTTTTTCCTTTTTTACGCTTATATTCTATTACATATAATTACATTGTTCACCCAAAAAGGACTTGAATCTAGAACATCAAGTACCAAAGCTCCACGAATAGGAATGCCTCAACAAAGCTTTATATATATGAATATGATAATCATTAATTAAAATCTATTTTAAGTTTTTAAAATAAAATTATTTTATTATACAAATTTTGAACCCATCATTTAGAAATGGCAAATATTTTAATCTACATAATTAATTAAAAATTATTTACTAAAATAAAAATAAATTATATATAAATCAATTTAGTGAATCTGTTCCTACAATGTGCATGGTTGCATAATTACATAAATATTATTTAAAATTGTCAACCCATCAAAACATCAATAACATTAAAAATATTGTTACTTCTAAGTTCAAAGAAAAACTGTGGTGTGAGAAAGATTTATCAACTAAAAGAAAATTAAGTTATTATAAGGAGGTCTCAACCCCACCTTAGAAGATCAACAGTATCTCTCTACTTCAACTAGCTCAAAGAGGAAAATTGATATAGCAAAGATTAGAACGAATTCTCATGAGCTCCATGGTGAAACAGGGCATTGGGCAATTCCTAAAACTCCATGGATGGAAAGGATCTGCCATCTATGTGAGAATGGGAACATCGAGGATGAAAACCACTTCCTCTTAGAGTGTCCTGTGTACAACCACTTTAGATCTTAGTTTCACAATCTTTGTTACAATGCCATCTATGTGAGAATGGGAACATCGAGGATGAAAACCACTTCCTCTTAGAGTGTCCTGTGTACAACCACATTAGATCTCAGTTTCACAATCTTTGTTTCAACGTTGACCTTCCTAGCCTTTTACAATGTCAAAATTATAGTGAGCTCAGGAGGCTTCTCTCCAAGCTTTTTGAGTATAAGAACAAAATCTTAAATCAAAATAAATAATTTTTTTTTTTAAATCTGGTAGATTTAAAAAAACAAATAAAATAATAAAAAGTAACAATTTCCAATAAAAGCAAAATTCCAAATAATATATGCGTCACTCCCAAATCTATAAACGTCGATTAATCCGAAAACAAATCGCAAATATTATATATATTATTTCTAAATCAATATAAACTTCAATCTAACCGAGAACCTTCAATCATGATGATTTCTACCGAGCATCTCTAATCATCCTTTTAAATTCCAATCTTTCTACCCAGATTCTCCAATCATGCTTTTGAACTCCACTCTTGTTTGTCCTGATCATAGTTTCATTACGAAACCAAGGATCCATGCATTAAATAGCGGGTCTACTTCAGATAATTATTGTTGAGATGATATTCTTATAGTGTCCAAGAATAAACATCCGATTGAAATATATATATATATATATAAAATAAACTTTATTCTTAATTAGAGTGAATGCACATTATTAAACCAGTATATATTTATTTTATTTGTGCATCTATTTTATTTTTGGATTTATGAAGGGTAAAGAGAAATTAAAAGTTTTTTAATGTGAATTTAATTATTTGATAAATTGAAATTTAAGATGGATCAATGTTGGTTTTCTATGAGTATAAAGCTATTCCATATCTGTTTTTTTTTTTTTTTTTATTATACAATATAACATTGTTGACAATGGAATTATTTATGGTTCACATTATCTATATCAAATGTTTTGTAATTTTTGTATATAAAATAAAAACATGTATCATAAAATACACACATGGCACACACAGCACTATATATAAATAATATATAAAACTAACAAACATAAATACAAACTTTCATCCATTTTCTCTCTTTAAATATGGAGTGACTAATTTATTTTACATAAAAGCGATTGAAATGTTTTTTAATGATTATATTATATTTTTTTATTCTCTATATTTATGTATAAATGAAGGTGATATTGAAATATTAATTAATATGGATATTCAAATATTTTGTTTTATATTCAATTTATTCTATTTCTATATAAATTTATGTTAATGCAAACACTGGATATTTTATTTATGAATGCAACTATTTTTTTTTGTTATTAATAATTCATTTTAAATACACCATTAGATCTCAGTTTCACAATCTTTGTTACAATACTGACCTTCGTAGCCTTTTACAATGTCAAAATTATAGTGAGCTCAGGGGCTTCTCTCCAAGCTTTTTGAGTATAGGAATAAAATCTTAAATCAAAATAAATAATTTGTTTCTTTAGGTCCGGTAGACCAATGTTTGGTCTGAGTGGGCGTTAACCATCATCATCATAAATAAAGTTGATATTGAAATATTAATTAACATGGATATTCAAATATTTTGTTTTATATTCAATTTCTCTATCTCTATATAAATTTATGTTAATATGGAGATTGAAATATTTTATTTATGTATGAAACTATTTTTCATTTCTTAGGTTATTAATACTCTTTTTAGATACATTATTTCTAGTCTTTGTTGAGCATGGAAGGAATTTTCCATCACTTTAGTAGGGGGTTGTAATCACAATATTACTTTAGATGTCATATGTAAAAGCAATTACTCTTCTCCCTCATAATAAAAAATAGAAAGTGCTTATAGATAAAATTAGAATATTTTCACTATTAATTATTTTATCTTGTTCTATATATAAAGTTGACTTAGAAATATGCTAGATGTGATGGAAATTGAAATATTTTATTTATCATTGATATTAAAATATCATTTTGTTATATATATATATATATATATATATATTATATATTAATATATAGATATAGATATATTCTGTGTTTTTGTTATTAGTATTTATGTTCAATATGTTGTAGTTATATACACATATATATAACTTAGGCATTATTATTTCTTTTAATATAACGTTAGAGGATGATGCTCATACTTGGTTGTAGAGCTCCTCCCTCCCATATTGGTTGTAAAGCACCTCTCAATGCAATAATTAATTTACCTGTGAAATGTAAAATACATATTAAGTAGTGAAGGAATTAGGCATTTCTCTCATATTAAAAATAGAAAATACTTATATATAATGTATCTCTTTCTATATATAAATTTGATGTAAAATTATGTTATTGTTATAGATATTAAAGTATTTTATTTATGGGTAACATTGAAATATTTTTTGTTATCAATATTTATATTACATATTGAAAATTTTGTGTTTATATATATATTATGTAAGTATGATTTTATTTCTTTTAATGTAATGTTATTGAACCACATCTCTTCCATATTCAACTATAAAATGTGCAAACTTTTTTAAAGTGAAAAATACAATGTGTTATTTTTCATTGTTTAAATTCTATTTTTGAATGCTAAATAGAGTATATATAAGAGCAGATAAAAATTATAACAATAAAAATATTTTTTTTCTGATATAGAAATAATTTTTGATAATTAAATTAGTTAACATAGATCTTCAATATAGTTTATTTAATATCTTGTTGAAATATTTTTGCCAAGTAAAAGATTTAAACATGTGATTCAAATATTTTTTAATTATTCACTTTTTGTTAAATTATAACCAACATTATTTTTCAATTAGAAATAGTTTTTTTTTAAAGCACAAAAAAAAAACAATTTTATACATCCCTCATACAAAACATATAAAATAAACTTCTAACATCAACAAAAAGTTATTTTTAATCAAACTATATATTATTAAATTAAAATTTACTTTTAATATAATAATAAATATTCAACCCCCCAGATGCGGGTGCCAACTAGCCGAAATATGGTGATGGGACGGGGGTATCACAGCAGCCACATGCCAACCATGCGCATAGGTGACCTGGAAGGCGGTGGCACAGGACATCCCTGGAAGGTGCATTTAACAGCTAAGGGACGACAGACTGAGCACATTAACGCTCCGACTTCACCTGACTGTGCTGCACAGTTAGGCTCTGTTACAGATTTGATGGCCTCTTTAATCGCGGGCGACCTCCGAGGAAGAGCATGGAGCTCTATAAACAGAGGCAGCTCCGGCATCACTATCCTCACTTGGCCAGGGTTTGGGATTCTTGTTCAGCTGATGGTGCTGGCAAACTCAGATCTTGGTCTGTTTTATTCCTTCCCAGGTCTGCTGGTTCAGGTGGTTTATGCCCAGGACCACCCTATCAATATGGTCAGGAACCGCCAAAGGATTCTGAGTTGTCGCGGCTCTAGCAGTGGAGGGTCTTCCAGGCCCTCAGCTGAAGAAGAATCCCATCCTCCCTACCATTGTCCTCATTGCCACTGTCTCTGCCATTGCCCGCGTCTTGGAGGTGCTAGTTCTCTCTTCACAGAGCCAATTCATGGAGGCCAACTCACCTGGGACCTTGCTTGCTCCTTACTTTGGCTCTGCAATTTTCTCCTTCGATAACCCCCTGAACCATCTGCGCATTAATGCCCACGTCTCTGTCTTGTTCATCGATGAAGCCCTGGATGAGGGTGGCTCCAGTGCTCCACCTGATTTCGATCCCCTGGGTGGCGTGACCAAAGAAGCTGACCTGCAAAAAGCAGATAAAGGGAAGGGCGTGGAAATGCGAAACCCTCAGCTGGAAAGGAGCCAGAAGCAATCTGAAGCGGCCAAGGTGAAAGAAGGCAAGGTGCAGGATGAGCAGGAATATGGACCATGCCCAATTGTGGAGGAGGAGCCGGCGGATTAGTCTGCTACGATGTCTTCGGTTCTGATGCTCGAAGGTGGTTTTGGTTCTCTTGTTTCTTTGGTCATGTCTTTCTGTCCATATGTCTCTGGTTCGTCTACGTGTCAACTAGTCATTATGTTAATGTGTCTTAGCGGCAGTCTGCCATCGCTGAGAAGTAGGGTCGGTTACTTCTGGTTTGGTCGTCTGTTTTGTGGGCAGTTAATTTTTGTGCAAGGGTATCAGTTTTGTCCTCCCTTGCGTGGGAAAGATTTTTGGTCTCAAACGCCCTGTAAGGGTATGAAACAGGGAGTCTTTTATTATGGCTAAACTTGGTTGATCCCACTTGCCATTCTCTCCGGCAGACGGATCTCACAAATAGCCTGCTTGTAAATGTACTCTGGTTTTTCATATAAATAATAAAATAATTTAATTCAGAAAAAATGATAATAAATATTCAACTATAATTATTTAAATTTTAATAAATATTATTCATCATAACATAATTAATACTATATATCATTTAAAAAAACTGTGTAATTCCTTATTATTTGGCTTCAATTTTTTTTTCATAATACTATATATGATTTAAATTTTAATAAATATTATTCATCATAACATAATTAATACTATATATCATTAAGAAAACTTGGTAATTCCATTATTATTTTGTTTCAAATTTTTTTCATAAGAAAACCTAGTGTCCATAATATTTTTTTTACTTAACTAACCCTGGGAGATTCGATCCTTAAATTACATGGTATACATAATACAGTGCCCCTGAACTAAGTATCCAGGCTATTAATACCGAATCTATTTCATATTAGAGTGGTCAACAATTAACATTCCAATATTAGATATTAAATATTTTTATATTTATATTAAATATGTTTATATTGAAAATTTATATTATTGAATATATGTATTTTAATATATGATTTCTATCATTTTATATATTGAAAATTAATTAAACTATGAAAATTTTCAATAACATACAAATTATTCATATTTTAATAAATATTAGTGATCAGCCGAAAAAGTTAACACTACATAACCAAAATCTAACTTATTAATAACTATTAATATTATAATTCTACATACTTGCCGCCTGTCAACTTCAACCAAAAACTTAATATTGTAATTGCACATACTTACTCCCGATCAACTTCATACAAGACGGGACAGGCTGCCCGTAGCAGTTACAATGATAAATATAATACACGGACAAACCCCAAATCGCCAATCGTTTGGAGTAATAAACTTTGATATCGAAGTAAACGTTATTTAACATAATTATTTAAAAATGATGAAATATAACTAATCATATATTACGTTGAAAATATGGCTAAATGTCACAATTTATAACAAATACTAACGACAACATTTTCTCCAGTATCTTCTGTGGTACGGCATTGCGATTTTGACTACAAAGTTGTTTTAGGTAAACCGCTAATGTTGTTTCATCCTCGTCCATAAACTAAATGTGTTAAACGACAAATCATTGAACTGGTGATGAATCATCCACTGCCAGATACTTCTATATATAGTGTTACTGTACCTTTGTGGGAATATTTAATAACGCAAATCTGAAACCCGGGTTTTTTGTTCTGTGTTTATGTTTTAGTAGCATCATTTCTTTCCGAAGCATTCTGCGCAGATGGCCGCCGCCTCACAAGAATCTCGGAGGAAGAGAGGGCGAGATGATTATTGGAATGGTGGTTTCGCTTTGCCAGACACGAAGAGAATCAGTAGCGGATTAACGGTGGCGCAAAACAGTGATTGTATGTTCTCGCTCGACGAGATCAACAATCTGGATGATAATGATTGTAATACAGAAGAGACAGATGCTGCCAATGAGCTCGAGATTAGCGAGACTAAGATTAATGGGGTTATACAGTCCCTGGAAGACGAAATTGGGCTGAAGGTGCAAACAGAACATAAAATTCAGTTCTCTGATGAAAATTGCAGTCCTGTTCAGATGGGTTCATTCAGGCAAGGCGAATTGACTGAAGACGGATCAAATTCTGAATGGACCTCAGTGAATGATATAGGAGACTGGACGTACTACGACGATCTTCGCGCACAGCTCGGTTGTTTTGTAGAGAATGTTTCTCCGGAGGATCTTGGGATCATCATCGACAACTACGTCGATGGAGATTCAATGGTCAATCTTATGTTTTCGGATGCCATTCACAATTACTCCGAAACTACGGAGGATTTCTACTGGTCTCTGTGGGACCATGATATCTGGCAACCGAATGAACATCCAGTCATTAGAAATGGTTTTGAATCATCACAGCAAGAAGAAATTGGATTGGTGGTCAGTGAAGGCGACTTTCCTGATGTTTGTAACAATATTATACCAGACCAAGGTACCGACGATAAGAAAGCACTGTAATGTGTTTGAGAAAAAAATTGCGTAATTGATATTTGTTATAAAAATATGTTTACTAAGAACGGTTTAATGATGCCACTGAAACATATATTGTAAACATAGGTATTTAGTTTCTTACGAAAAGTGGCACTGGCCTAACCTACAAGTTTTTTTTAGATATATTATCTTTTAGATATATTATTGAGAGGAGAGGTTTATTTTCTCAGTGTGAATGGATGCGTAAATATGTTTATTTCTTATTAATAATAGATGGTATTAATTACCCAATATGTTGGTTTATGTATGTTATACATATTTGAGTTAATTGTTTATATGACGTAATATAATTTCATGTAAAGTAATTAGAAAAAAAAGTTTGAGTATGTTTTCAATTTCATATAATTTCTACTTTTTCACTTCTAATTATGATAGAATAGTTAAATAATATTTTTATGTTATATGTTGTTAATAAACTTACATGTGAAAGTTAATTTCATCTATGATAGTGTTATAATTAAGTCTAAATCCATACTTATTTTTAATTCATATTAATCCATGATTAAAATAAATACTATTTATATCAACTGTTATTCCCCTGACAAAAATTTTCCTTAATTTGAATCATCGAATAATTGCAATTGAAACCAATTCTAAATATTGGTTTGTGCATTAACAAAGTTTGATTACACGGTTATAATACGTTTAAAGTACTATTTTACGCAACAAACAACCTTATAAAGCCCCTTTGTATCATGGCGAAATTAGTTTGCTACCACGAATGGCATATCATAATGAAGATGTATTCAAATTCTAAAGCAGCTTTTATAATACATGACTGCCCTTGTATCATGGCAAAATTATTTTGCTACCACTAGTGGCATATCATAATGAAGATGTATTTAAATTTCAAACATGAGTCCGCTTGTATGATGGCAAAATTATTTAGCCACCACGAGTGGCATATCATAATGAAGATGTATTTAAATTTTAAAGCAGCTTTTATAATACATGACTCTGGCATATCATAATGGAGATGTATTTAAATTTTAAAGCAGCTTTTATACTACATGACTATGGCATATCATAATGAAGATGTATTTAAATTTTAAAGCAGCTTTTATAATACATGACACGCATATTATGATGAAGATGTATTTAAATTTGCATTTTTCTACAATGAGACTTTTTGAAAGTTTTTCCGGCGGGTTTTCCGGTCAAAATCTGGCAGCAATTTATTGGAATGGCAAGTTTGATAGCTAGTTTCTGCACAATCAAAGGGTCCCAGGGGTTTTTCAGGGTGCTGAATCCAAATATGCAGTTAAAAAACCATTTTAATTGCTAAAAATCAAGATAAATCTCAATTTCCTCCGCCAGATTCCGTCACCGGAATCTCCAAAAAATCTCATTATAGACAACTCCAATAAATTTTAAAGCAGATTTTATAATACATGACTCAGTTACTGTGGGATCAATTTTCAAATGGTTGATATTATCATAGCATAAGTGTTTGGGTTGTCTCATAATCCACACCTCGGTAATTCGCAATGCTGTCTCATGCTTTCATCCAACTCTGAAAATTAGGTTACACAAGGATTGTGGGACGTTTATGAGGACTTTTTGTTTCAGTCCACTGAATTATTAATTCCGATATTTTTTTAAACATTAAAGTGCTTATCGTTGTCCAGTTATGGAGAAGGTGTGACTCACGATTCTCTCCAATCAAATCGCTATGAAGACTTTTTATTTCTGTCCACTGAATTATTAATTCCGAATTCAAATAATTTTTTAAACTTTAAAGTGCTTAGGGTTGTCCCGTTATGGAGAAGGTGTGACTCACGATTCTCTCCAATCAAATCGCCATGAATGGCAGTGTTTGTCTCAAAATCCTATGGCAATTTCATGAAAGCCTAATGTAGAATTTTGTTTTCTGATATGATCAAATATTCAGTGCTTCGTTAGCCCTGGCTATTGGTCACTGGGTAGATGGAAGGGCTGTCCAAATGATCGAGTGGCCTGCGGCAGTTAAGGGTGCAATCAATGGTATTTGTGAGTGATTAAAGGGTCCCTATCGAATCGAGGTAGTGGGGTTTAACACGTGGTCCAGGCTAGCAAGCAAAAAATTTACCGCATCATATATCACTATGATTTGATTGTATCACGATGACGGAGGAGTATGCACTCTCTGTAACTTGATCATGTTTGACAAGGCACAGTTGAACAATGATGTTTACGATATTTCATCCTTAGCTACCTTTACCCCGTTTTTGAAGACTATTTATACAACATTATTCATTCCTCCTCCACTATTTTTAAGAATGGATGCTCACCGATAGTCATAGTTAACAAGAAAGATACAATGGATGCCCACCAAGAGTCATAGTTAACAAGAAAGTTACCGAACATGAAAAATAGTCATCTTGAACGTCAACCAGGTTAATCGGTAGGATTTAGAGGTCAAAATTTAGATGGTTAAAAGCATTCAAATTCGGATTCTAATGCGATACGATACGATAAAAGTTAATTAAATTTTTTAAATTCAAAATTAATTTAACATTATATATCTGGAAGGATTTTTATAAAAATAATATTTTTTATTCACTTTTTTCTGAATTTATTTTAAATTAAAAACCCCACTTATCACATTTTTCCAAAATTTTTATTCTGTTCAATACTTACATTTTTCGAAACTTCTCTTTTCAAAACATACATGCAAATTTTTTTTGTAATTTAAAAATTTATTTATCTAAAATCTTTTCTAATAAATATAAACATATTTAGTCCACCCTAGGTAGCTCAAGTGGCAGCGGTTGTAGAAATGAAGTTTCATTGAACGGGAAGTCTTGGGTTCAAATCTTGTGCTACCCTCTGTAGCAGGGTGAATAATGGACATCTAAACATGAAAATCAGAGATTCCTACCAAACTTACAAAGAAAATATAAGCATATTTAAAAAATATGTAAAATCCTAGAAAATCAATCACTGATTTTAAAATTAATACCTTATTACAAATTAACACTTAGACACAATCCTATTTTGTATTGTAGGCTTTTTTAAGTTTTTGAAAACAACAATGACACTGGAAAATGGAAAAAGCTTAAACTTTCTTGTGCCACTGTGATTTCCTATTTTCTTTCCTTCTGTATAGACTCTATCCCAGTACTATCCATTTGTATAAATATTGCTGTTTACCTCCCCCAATATTGAATGAAAAATTCGTCAGTCTAGTAAACTGCGAAGGTTTAAACTAATATTTCATCAATTCACTATTTAAACTGAAAACCAAATTGAATTATTAGGCCAATTTTCGTAATTTTTGGCTACATTCCGACGAACTTGGTACCTGTGGTTAAAAGTAATGCACGGATAATATATAAAGGTTTTGAGAAAATGAAAACATGTTTGAAACTAAAAATAAACGAGTAATTTCTGATTTCAAACCTGCAGGGCATGGTAATCCATGTGCACATATCGAAGTGTGGGAGTGGGTACAGCACTGTGGGAGTCAAAGGTCAGTATCCCACATGCTTTTTTGGTAAGATTTGAGAGTACAAGTTTGGTGATAATATCAAGCTGTACTAATCCATGTGCACATATGGAAGTGTGGGAGTGGGTACGGGTCTGTGGGAGTCAAAGGTCAGTAGCCCACATGCTTTTTTTATTAAGATTTGAGAGTACAAGTTTGCATGGCTAAGTGATAATATTAAGTTGTAGTTTAATTAGGTTACAAATTTGTTTTAAAAAAATAAATGAAATTTTGATAGAATTTTTTGCAAATTTTGATTATAGCTGCGAAGTTTGAGGATTTCTGATGTTCTGAGAGTTTTTGATAATGGTAAATCTATTTTCACCGGTAAAAAAATTCAAACTCCCAAAATTAAATTGATTAAATTATTTTCTAACAAAGAATTTGCTATAGAAACAACAACTACTACGTCAATAAGATAAGATAAGCTAGCTATTAGAGACACGTATGTACCTTATCACATGTCATGACCGAACTGCTACAGAGTTACGGGATCTTCAATGTCTTTGTCAATCTCCCACTAACTCTAACGTTCGCCTTGTGCAATGACGATCAAATTAAACTACTCCACATGTAGTTAACACGAACATGCACGCATCCATTCATCGCTGAGAGTGTGGAAGATATAGAAAAAAAAAAAAAAACAATTAATAGTCATCGATTGATAATTTTATTGGCGAACAGACGGTGGCCAAAGTTCCTGTCTTGTTACAAACGCTCCACGAAGATGTGCCGGCGGCGTTCGCTCCTACAGATTACAAAAGTGGAGTGGTGGGTTTTTTCAAAAAAATTATATGGATGTGTAATGATGGGCCCAATACCAGATAATACGCGGATCCACGATTTAGTAGTGTGAGTTTGGACTTATCAACATTTAGAGGAATGAAATTCCGGATGATGCTTCATTTATCATGAATGTGTGAATACTATTTCGTTTAGATTTTAGTGGTAAATGTAGATATAACAAGACACATGTCACATAGCTTGTTGATGAAAGAAAAGATATTCAAGGTAAGGATACTATTGCAAAAGTTGGATTATTGCACGGCTATGGGATGTGACAAGGATAATGATTTTGAAAACTTTTCCACTGTTCGTTCGCTTGGTATATTATTCTCATTCCCAATTCGTAGTTATCCCATAACAAAGTTACATGCTAGTTTAAATTTTAAATTGATTTTAGAGATATTAGTTTTGAATGGTTTTGAATAAAATAATTTAGTTGAAAGAATGTGTTTTATGGTTAGTTTATTGATTTGAACCTTGAATTTTATATTTTAGAGAATAATTCATACTTTATTGATTCATAATTGATTCTCTCATGCGTTAAACATTCATAAACATACATTCATAATAAATATTAAACCATTTATTTCATTAAAAGAAAAAATATATCTATATTTAAATTATTATTATTATTATTATAAAAAATTATTATATTCATATTAGAATATAATAATTATAGGTTGTTGAGAAGGATTTAACTTATATAGAATAATTTAGATATTTTTAGTAGTTATTCACAACTCAAAGTTGAGATTCATCTCCCAAGTAATTTTTCTTTTTTTGTCTTTTTAATTAAATTGATTAATTAAACAATATACAATAGGAAGATTTTTAACCATGGAAATTTAACCCCACTTTATTATGGAAGATATTTCTCTGTAAATAGGCTTTGTTGCACTATTGGCCAATACTCTAGCTTTTCAATACCACATGCCCAAAAAACCATCAGTCACATCATATGATACCATCAATTTAGTTAAAAGGTAAAAAAATATCATAACTATTTTGTAGAGAAATCTCAACGTTTTATTTTTGAATACTACTAAAAATATTCTAAGGTATTCCATGCATGTTAAATCTTTACCATTCACTTAATAACTATTAATAATTAAATCAAAATTCTAAGAACTCAATTCAAAATAAACATGCATGTCTACTTAACTAAGTTATTTCTAAAAATCTATTTTCTAGATTAAAAAAAGAAAATCATTATTGACTTGACCCAAAAGGATCATAGTTTCCAAAATATTTCATAATATAGCAATCTTCAATTGTGATATCCCCACATGTTAGTGAAATACTAATAATTATTTTTTATAAGATATAACATTTATATTTAAAATATTTAGAATTATTTTTAATTTTTGAAAATTTAATGATTTAAATGAATATATTATAATATTTAAGTGAAATTATTTAGTAGTTTTTATGATTAAAGTATTGAGGGTTTTGGCAGTGCATTAAATGAGACATCATTTTTTGGGATTCAACTGCTTTAAGTAAGTCATTCATCTATGACCATTTCCATGAGAGCTAGTTGTAAGTTACTAATTTCTCATGATTCTGGAATAGTCTACTTAACACTCATTGCATTTAGATATTTTTATGATTAAAACCAAGATAAGTAATTTGATATGGATGAAATTTTCTTATTTTAACATCTTTCTAAACATCCAAAAAACATATTTTGGTCTTGAAAATAATTATAAAGCGACAAACCTCATAATATGTGATAGAAAGAAGTTCCTCTTTAAAACTTTAGTCACTCCTGTTATCTTATATGGATATGAGGTTTGGGGTTGCGACATCTCTAGAGAATCCTAAAGAAATATTGAGAAAATCCATAAGCGTTTTATAACGTATAACCTCAAAATTAAAAGAAATACACCCTATCATATTCTCCTTATACAAGTGGGTCTTTCCCCTATGGAGAGCCTAGCTATGACTAGACTTTTGTTGTACAAGCACAAACTCAATAACATAGGAGACCATAGACTTCCTAAGTTAGATTTAAATCCCAGCCAAAGCCACCTAAGGCTCAAATGAGGTTGGTATAAAGACACCGGAGCCTAGTTAAACCATTGGAAGATTGATGAGAATGTTGCATTGGAAAATATTAATAACATTAAAATATCATTACTTCTAAGTTCAAAGAAAAAATGTGGTGTGAGAAATATTTAGCAACTAAAAGAAAATTAAGATATTATAAGGAGATCATCAACCCCACCCTAGAAGATCGAAAGTATCTCTCTATTTGAACTAGCTCAAAGAAGAAAAATAATATAGCCAAGATTAGAACGAACTCTCATGGGCTCCATAGTGAAACTCTCATGGGCTCCATAGTGAAACGGGTCGTTTGGAAGTTCCTAAAACACCATCGATGGAAAAGATGGGCTCCATAGTGAAACTCTCATGGGCTCCATAGTGAAACGGGTCGTTTGGAAGTTCCTAAAACACCATCGATGGAAAAGATCTGCCATCTCTGTGAGAATATGAACATTGAGGATGAAAATCACTTCATCTTAGAGTGCCCCGCGTACAACCACATTAGAGCTCAGTTTCATAATCTTTATTGCAATATTGACCTTCCTAGCCTTTTACAATGTCAAAATTATAATGAGCTCGAGAGGCTTCTCTCCAAGCTTTTTGAGCATATGAATAAAATCTTAAATCAAACTAAATAATTCGTTTCTTTAGGTCTGATAAACCAAAGTTTGGTTTCACTACAGTTAACCATCACCATCATCATCATCATCATAATTAAAAATTATAAAATAATTTTTACTTAAAAATGTCACAATTAATTTCCATATTTT
>APFE031718779.1:49937-88269 GCA_000404065.3 Pinus taeda | reverse complement strand
AGAAGACGCTTCTTGGGAGAATGAAGCATTTTGTCAACAACATCCGTCGTTACGTATGCTTTGAGGACAAAGCATTCTTTCGAGAGGAAGGCAATGTTATGTAAAAAATTAGTTAATTTTAGATTTATTATTTAATTTTAGGTTAAATTAGATGAAAGGGCATGATCATAAGATCATGCCCTTTCCCCAAAGGGTGCCCATGGCGATATATAAGCCAGGAAACCCCAATGTAACAATCATCATCTGTCAATTCATTTATTAATAAGATATTTATATATATTTTTTGCATATCAGAAGTTTTTCACTTCAAAGTCACTGTTACATATATCATTATTGTTCACTAGAACAATCTCACAAACACTATTGTCTTCACACACTGCTGTAGATGGCTTTGAACAGTCTTAAATACAGTGAAGACTCAAAGTCAGCCTTGGCTTCACAAGTAGACACCCTATCAATGCCAAGTCATACCACATCTCTTTATCATATGAATGCCATAATAAGTCTGCTCAACATCAGTATACAAGGTATATAGGAACAATATCTTCACATGCACATTTATAACATGAACTCTATCAAGATAATATGAGCTCCCTCTGTCACAGACGTCCAGCATAAGATAACTGTGATTGCATAATTTTTACCATCTAATAACCATGTATTAATGAATCCCTACTTTTGACTCTCTAGACTTGTTTAAGGATGTCTTTGACCAAGAGTGAGACTGTTCTGCTATAAGGAGACTTTTTATACTTCTGCAACTGTGGAGACCTGTGAATAGCAATTTGACATACTGCTTTAATGTCTTCTATTGTCTTTCAACTGTGTTTCACTTTAGGTTGTATTACTGTATGTAATACTTCTGTTCTCTTACTCTAAAATTGTCAAGTATAATAATATGGTGTTTATACTAGGTCGGCTTGTCTAGATTGATTTTGAAACATTGAAACAAGTATTTGTCCACACTCAGGTATGGAGATATATCATAGAGACAATCATTGTGAAGTAGGCCGCAATTCAAGCAATGAATGGTCATTGTATAAGGTCAACAGGTTTATGAATTTTAATTCTGCATGGGTAATCATGATATTACAGGTTCTTTGCTGCTTCAGAATTAGGCCTCGGACCTTGCTTAGTCTCTCGCTGTCCTGAAATAAAGGGCTGAGGTCTGTTGTACAAGCGGCGAGGTCCTATGATGGTCTGAAACATGCCTATACCCAAGCGAACCCCATAATCCAAAAGGAGGCCTAAGTGCACAAAAGTCCTTTTCAAGAAATATGGCGTTCGATTCACTTGAGAAAGAGAACTGAATGACTTTGCAACTGTCCCATATCAAGAGAAAAATAAAAGGAATGAACCCTTGATCCTTTCGAAAATCGAAACTCCAATCCAAAGATCTCTTGTCTGATATACGATGCTCCACAAGTCCGAAGTGAAATTTCAGAACTCGCAGTTACTCAAAATGATATTCATTTCATACTGCTTTAGAAGATTAGGAATGATGTCTTTATATAGTCTTTTGAAGCCATGGATTAACAAACCGACTTAATGTTTTTGAGGAGGAAAAAATCCTATTTTGAATATTTAAAAAGGTTGAAGCCCCGGGATATGAATTTGACATTAGGATACGAACCACATTTGGATATATGAATAAAATTATTCTTGGTCCTTTCTATATAAAAGATAAAAGGACATATAATTTTAATAATATTTCTTTTAACTTTTGACTATATTAAGCTTATATTAAATCTATATTAATCTTTCTTTATTCAATTTTCCTTTGACCTTTTGACTTGATGATCTTGCCAAGCCACATTAACTCCCTGTCAGGTTTTGATCCATTGACTGGGGTCTTCAACTTTAAATGCGGATATTTGTCAAACTGGGAGGCCTCTAGGGGCATGCCACATGCCATTGGAATTGGCTTGACGAGGAGAGTCCATTGATGAGGATCTCCAGGAAAAAATCAATGATTAACTTCTTAAAAAATTCTTAACAAGAGTAGGGTATGTCCTTATTCTAGGGAACCCAAACCTAGAACTAGGGTTTTCAACCATCTAACAGTGGAGCTTCCAACTTGATGTAATTCAGACAAATATAAGAGCATTCATTCACTGTTTGACATCAATGACAGGTTTTTAGTCAAAGTCAAACCCCAGGGTTGACATCAATGACAACACCATTCAACAAAACACAATGAAGTAAACACTTACTATGAAGTAATGGACAAATTTATTCATGTGTGTCAGACACCAATATCGTCAAATTAGTGAGCTGAGCATGATGTGAGAGGCCTCTATGGGCATCTGTCTGTGGAGAATTCTGGATGTCATCATTGGGACTACTGTCTGTGATGTGGATCATTCATGAAAAATCTCCTCTAATTACCCCTAGAAGTGAGGGGGTATAAAAGACAGCAAGGTGCTTCTCTGTTTAGCAGGAGCATTGTTTGTAACTTTGTACACAAGAAATTCTATGCATAGGTTTGCCATGCAACAGTTGTTGCAAGAAGCAAAATTGATGAATTTTAATGTAAAAAACTGACTGATCCTTATTGGCCTGCATATTTAATAACATTGAAAAACTTGGCTTTGCAAAAGGCTCAGCGAGGCAGGAGTGCAAGAGTTTGACCTGGGCTTGGCAAAAGTCAATAGCGGAAATTGTTCAAAATGATGGTTTTTCTCTTCCGTTTTGACTTTTATATTTGATGTTGGCAAGTTAGTCCATCTTCCTTTGAGTTGGACTCATCCAGAAACAAATAACCCATAGAGTTACTGACGGGAATGACTTTCTACCAATGTGGAAAAAGTCGAAGTCGGGATTAAATCGGCAAGGGTCCAAAAGTTGAAAAAGTCGTTAAAGTTGGGAGTTTTTCAAAAAAGTCAGCAAAAAGTCGGCAAAATTAAACGGCCAGCCAAAAAAATCAAAAAATCGGGATTTAATCGGCCAGCCAAAAAAATCAAAAAATCGGGATTTAATCGGGATTTATTCCCGACTTTTTCCACACTGCTTTCTACTGGCTATTTTGACTTACCAGCAGAGAGTTAAACATGGGGCTGATTTAACTCAGCTTGGAAACAGGGCAGAGCTGAGTCTGACCTAGGAGTACTCAGAAGACTAGGTGTATTTTCAACCATGATATGGAACTTAGCTTTTGTTATGTTGACCTCATACATATTAAATCTCCATCCATGTCTGCTCCAAATGTCTACAGAAAGTTAACGCTGAAGTTGTCTTCTCTTTATTTTATATCTGGTATAGTTGTTGTGAATATTTGGGGAAAATGAATTATTGATCTCTTGTTGAAGTGTTGTGTCTTCATCATATACCACCTCAGAGGCCAGAAAAACCAGTTAGTAAATTTCAAAATGTACAATTTAGAGACAATTCAGCAGAACTGAAAAATGATTGAGGAACTATGGAACAACATATCAAAATTCTAAATTATATTAAGGTGAATTCTCAGTTGTTCGTGATGCACCTCACTTCTTTATAACATTGGGTTTACATTCTGCAGGTCTATATTTACTCCAGTGGAAGTAGGGAGGCTCAACGGCTAATTTTTGGATATACCAAGTATGGAGACTTGAGGAAATATCTATGCGGGTTCTTTGACACCACTATTGGGTAGGAAGACAGTTCTAACTATTCTCCTTCATCCAGGCTTATAGGAAAACAGTTAGATGCATGGCCAATAACTGTTTTCCAATAACAAATTGAAATCTTGTATATTTCTAGAAATGATCTTGAAAATGGCTTATTCTTACTCATAAGTCATATTGGTTGTTCTGTTATTTATAGAAACAAAAGAGTATCACGCAGTTACTCAGAGATATGCCAATCACTTGGTGTAGATGAACCATCCCAAGTTCTATTTGCAACAGATGTACTGCAGGAAGCTGTAGCTGCAAAAGAAGCTGGTAAGTTTCCTACCATTATGATCCGTCTGACCTGCATGTTTCTGGCATAAACTTTTTGTATTGTTTCATGCAGGTGCAATGGTAAAAATAGCAAAATGATAGAATGCTAATATATATTTTCTACTATTTTGATGCCAGTCAAAGTATCATAATTTTTGTTGTCAATTGGATTTCGATTTCAAAATGCATCAAGACCATTATAAAGAAAAATAACTGACAAAAACTCATTTATGTATTCAGTAAAGCAGGATATCTCTGACAAGAAGCATGTAAAGATCCATGGAATAAAAAAAATATGATTTACGAATGAAGTAGGTTAAAGCTGAGCAAAACCGAACATTTCCAAACTAATCCTAGGGCTTAAGGACTTGTACCCATACAATACAGCTTAAGAACCCATGACATTTTCCACTGAGCTCATCCATCACCAATCCAAGATGATTGGATGCTATTCTTATTAGTTCATCCAGTCATGTTTCATGAACAAGGGATCTTTTGCTCTTCACCAAAATGCATCCAGAAATGATATTGCTTTTAGAAAAAATCATACATGCATTTTTTAATAAACAGTTTCTCCCTTAGACTAACATCAAATATCACTCTACATTGAAAATTACTTCTCTGTCATGCATTCTGGCACATGTGAATGCTTGTGCTTTATGTGTCAAGAATCTGGCACCTTTATAGTCTTCTACTTTTATGTTTTACCTATATCCCATAGATTCCACATATCTGTACATTAGTGCAAAGTTAATATCCATGTTGCCAGGAAACATGGGTTCGGAGACAGGGACGGGTATGTCATTTTTTGAAACAGGGTGCGTGGGTTTGTCAGGGGTATATTATAATTTTTATATATATTATATTTTATAAATTATTTAATAATATGAATTGTATATTCATATAAACTAGGAGAATAAAATATTTATGATTTAAACTTTAAAGATTTAAACATGCACATCATTGAACATTCAACATTCAAATTGAAATTTCATTTACTGGGGTATATAAAACCTACCATGTATTAAAAAGAGGGTATACAAAACCTACTATATATTAAAAAAAAAACTCATTACAACATGCGTAGTTGTAAGCTAACAAGGACCAGATCACTCTTCATTGTTATGAATTACTTTATATATTTACTTAAATTCATATTCTTTTATTAATCCCAAGGTGTATCTAATTATCAACGTATGTGCAAGCCCTTTAGAAAATGTGTTCACTTGGCAATTTCTTTCATTAAAGCTATTTTAATGTAAAAAATAAAAACAGCAATACTCCCTATTAAATTTTATATAGTGTAACGCAGTCATGTATCCAATTATGAGTTGTAAATTTCCCAAAATAAATAAATAAACCATTAAATAAAAATGATTGTCTCCAATGATAAATCATAAAATGGATATGCTTGACGCAGCAAAAGCCTTTGCATAAACACCAAACAGAAAAAGCTAGGCTTCTTGCTTTGTTATCTCATATTCATATCCATAAACCATTATTCTTGCTAGCTTTTCCATTGAATTTTTCTAATAAAAAAAAAGATGTGTTTTAATTTTCATTACTGTCAGTCGTTTAATTTCAGGGTGAAGGGGATGCATTCATTTGGCATCCGGGTTACCAGAACATAACCTCTTTTGTGAGAACTTCAGAATAAAGATGTAACATGCAATACATACATCATACAAGGAATTCCATATTCAATTTAATTTTTTATTTAAAAAACTATATTTCACTACACAAAAACCCTAACGTTCCTAATTTTGGGGTTCCATGCTCCTGTTATTGGGGTTCGGTACACCCAATTAGACAAAAGAACTCGAATTTTGGTTGCTGAGAACCTGGTTCTTACTCGAAGAACTCGGTTATTTTGGGTTTGTTTTGAAAGCAACCGTACCTGAACTTGGTTCTTGGGGACAAGAACCTAGGGTGGGTTCGCAAACCCATGCAACATAGGTTAATATATATTTATTGTTTGACACCACATTAGGTAATGACAGGAAATGTGTCCACAAGATTTGAACCTTCCTATCCTTGTAGTTCACATTTTTTTACATTGCAATAATTTTTTCATTTATGCATATCCTATGGTCAAAAACAATCTTAGTTACATCTTGCTTTCTAAAAATAGAGATTTTTTGAACCATTTCACCTTTTTCTTTTTGTTGGAAGTGGTTTTGAAAAATGCCCCAAGGGGTTGTGTCGCTCAATATGGACTTCCTTTGGCTTAGGTGCTAAGTCTGAGTGGTATCTATTTTGCCAATGTCACCCAAGACTTGCATCCAACCTCAACCCTTTTTAACATGTCATTCAGGTGGGCTTGACCTGTTAAAAATGGCAACTAGGGCCAAACTCCATGTGGGTCATCTTATTAATGGCAGCTGACATTTTTCTTGGATCCCTCTCATTGAGAGGTGTAGGATTGATCTAAAGATCATCCGATTCCAATAAGTATTCATCGAGATATGAATGTATTTGTGTTATGGGACAATTCGCCAAGGTCGGCCGGCAACCAAATAAACCCCACAAGTGCTCAACATTTTAGTATAAAAGGAGATAACTTGAGAGTCTTTTTACACATACACTTCTCCTAAGATCTCTCTCCACTCGTATGGGTTTGGTGGTTAGAGAGATCAAGAGGGAGAAGCCTTAGACGCAGTTGAAGAGAGGAACACCTAGCCGCAGTTGAAGGGGATCTAGTCATGCCCTAGCCGCAACAAAAGAAGGTCTAATGTAGTCATATATTTGCTGTTGAAGAAAGGCTCCTATACGCTGTATAGAGGAGGCCTATCCGAGATCTTAAGAAGACCTAACTGCTGTCATATCAAGCCCTAGCCGCAGTAGCCTAGAAGAGAACGGGAGGAGTTTAGGAGCCTGGACAGCGTGGAAGAAAGGGATCCAAAGTGCATCCATTCATGAGTAATACACCTCTGAAATAACCGAATTTGCTAAGAGAGAAGGAGAAGCTTGTAGGGGACTGTTTTGGGTTAATTTGTCCCTTACAAGGCCTCAGATTTCAACAGCAGGAGGCCGCAGCCATGCAGGGTAGTTTTGGGTGGTAGATAAGCCTTCTCCTTGTGGTATCTTCCTCCCACAAGTGAGCCGCAGCTAGGAGGAGCTGCTACAGCTCAGCCGCAGGCCTAAAAGGCATTGTTCAGGAGGCAGAAAGACACAGGCAGGTTGCTGTGTGAACAGGAGGCTGTAGGGCAGCGTTTGGAGGCCTAGAAGGTGGACTTAACAACGACATAGGAGAAAATATATGTGCGGGAGAAGGCCGCACTATTTGGGAGGTCTCGAAGTCAAGAAAAGTGGGCTGTAGTAGGCAGCAAGAAGCCCTAACCAATGACCTAAGTGCAGAGAATAATCACCAGCCCTTGAAGAAGCAGAGGTATGTATTTATGTTGATTTGGGTGCTAGAGGATCAGTCCTAGTGTGGACAGAATTATTGCAGCCTATAAGTGCCATGTATTGAGGTCAACGTGAGCAATTGGAGATACACCAGTTTTCCTTGCAGCCTGTTGGAGCCAATTGGAAGCACATTGGTACAACAACATGCAAGGGACAACAAACTAACATTGTGACAACTGTATGGTACTTAACAGCAAGTACACCAAGCATGCAGAGGTACAACATGTCTAAATGGTAAAGCATGGACAGCTGCAAGCATGGTGATGCATGGAACAGCAATGAAGTTTGATGGAGCAAGTAAATGGGACAACTAGTACAAGGTGCAACAGTCATAAGGTCCAGCATTGTGATGATGGGTGCAACATGGTGTAGCATGGTGAGGTGCAACATGATGACGAGATGCAACACAATGATAGGTGAAGGATTCACCTTGGAGAATCAGTTGAAGCAGCATGTCTTCAATTGATCTCATGTAAAGATGATCTATTCTCTTATCTAGAAAGTCTAAGTGTTGACTTTTGTTGTAAATGTACTATCTCTCTCTCTCTCTCTGTTGAACTATTGAAGAACATATAAGAAGAATTGATCAAGGGTTTCCCCACATTGGGGTTTGTCCCTAGCTAGCGCCACATCTTGTGTCCTCTTGTCTTGGCTTGTATTCTACGATTTATGTTTATGTTCTATTTGCAGTTTAATTTAATGTTAATGTGATTGCTAATCTGGAAAAGATATTGAGGTCACTGTGAAAATTGAACTAAATTTCTCTAAGCATAGAACATACCTAAAATTTAACATGGTATCAATGGATTCCTCATCCCTCTTCAAATTCACCAAGGGTGAAGTCAGAGCAGAGAATATTATCAGAGTGATGCAACGAAAGCTTCTGATGGCCTATCTATAGATCACTTCAATGGGAAGTCCAGATCTCAAAGTGAAAGGAAAGGCCTATGCCTTGCTTACAATAAGTTCGGCCATTATGCGAAAGAATGTCCAAGTGGCAGGGACACATCTCTTGATGAAGATAACAATCATTCGAGGGACATCTTCAATGATCGGTGGAATGACAGGTAATGCAGGTCATCAAGAAAATAGCTAAATCTTCAAAGGAAGCAAGGAACCCCAGGTATGAAGAATCATATATTGTTTCTAATAAGATAAAGTTATCTTGTATTGGCCCTCTCCTTCAGATTCTGTGGGAATCTGGCTTATTGATTTTAGTGCTTCAAGGCACTTCATTGGATAGAAGGGTGCTCTCTCTAATTTGATAGAGATGGAAACAACCATGGGATTATACTTGGAGTCGATGCCACCTATGCTAGAAAGGGTGTAGGGAATATTACCCCTCAATTGAATGAGGGTAACTCGATTCATTTACAGAATCTCTTTTATGTACTTGATGACAAGAAGAACATGGTTCCCATTTCGGCAATGGAAGTCAAAGGCTTCTGGATGGCATTCATCGATGGAAAGGTACGTGTTTGAAAATAGAATTTTCAAAGATGCTTTTACTCATGGGTTCAGGGTTGGCAATTTGTATCTAGTTGTAGGATGGTCCATTGGGGATCATGTCAATTGACATATCTCATCTATAACACTGGAGGTCTACTTATGGGGCCCTACCCGATGTGAGTTGGATGGTGACAAGGATGCCTGAATTCAAAAGGAGCATGAAGGTACATGTCAGAGATGTACCATCTTACAAGGGGACCATTCCCCTCATGTAGCAGGTCCACAGGTTTGGAACAACCCGAGGGTTTTCAGATTCATGATCGAGAATCTCATGTGTGTAGATGAAAGAAAGCCCTCTATGGCTTGAAGCAAATCACCCAAGGTTTGATATGAGAGGATTAATAATTGTCAAATGAAGCTGAGATTCACTAAGAGTGAAGCCGATCCAAACCATTGTTTGAAGGTTGTGGATGATAGACCTCTCATATCGGCACCTTCTAAGAACGACCTATTTCTGATAGGTGCGGACCCTCTCACTTGCAGAAGTAGGAGGGAGTTGGATTCCGAATGTGGAATGGTAAATTGCAAGCTCGGGACTACCTCGAGGATCTTAACTTTCAGAAGTTATATGGTAATGATGCTAGACCAGATTTGGGAAATGCCTCTGAGTTTCATAAGCTCATTTGCATTGATGTTCTTGGTGAACTTTCATCCGGATATATGTTTTGCAATTAGCATGGTGAGCTCATATTTGGTTGAGCCTCATTGGATTGGTGCCAAGAATCTTTTGAGATATCTTCGGGGCACAATCTCTCATGGATTGAGATACACCGCCGAAAATATGAAGCTGCATGATTATTCGAACGCTGACTGGGAAGGCAGTGTGGAGGATGACTAGAGCACTTCTTAGTGTTGGTTCTCTTTGGATTATTCTTTGATATCATGGATGAGCAGGAAGTAAAAGTCGGTTGCTATAAGCACCGCCAAGACCGAATACATAGCTACGAGTATGATCTCGTGTGAAGCTGCCTGGTTGTGGAAGCTCTTCAGTGAGCTGTTTGTACACATGATAAATACCACTGTGATCCTTTGTAACAACCAGGGGGGGATTCGATTGTTGAGGAATCCTGTATTCGATGATTGCTCCAGCAGATAGACATCAGATACTACCTTATCTGGGATATGGTAAGTCGATGAGCGAGGAGGCTCCATCGCATTGAGACTGATCTACAGGTCGCCGACTTTTTTTTATCAAAGCCGCCCCAGGGAAAGGTTAAATCTGTGACTTTCCTGAACGACTTGGAGTCGTTGAGAGACCTTCTTATAAGGGTCTTGCATGTTGCATGCACTGAGCTCTAAGAGCTCTGGGGGGCTTGGGGTACTTACTGGAGCAACACGTGACCATAGGGCGACTCACCCTTCCCTAATGGCGCACTGTGTACAGGATGATTAGTTCTCCCTCTTGATCTTTAGATCAATCCTACACCTCTCGATGAGAGGGATCCAAGAAAAATATCAACTGCCATTAATAAGATGACCCACATGGAGTTTGGCCCTAGTTGCCAATTTTAACACTCCCTCTCAACTAGGGAGAACTCCACTCTGCTGCAAGTAATGTTGATGGAAGACTTCCTCCTAAAGACAACATTGAGAAATATCCCTTGTGGAAACATGTCACAAGAGAGGATGGGACAAGCACCAAGGGGAAGGGAGGAGGCAATATGCAATGGAGATGCAACTTTTGCCACATTTCTTTCAAAAGCAGATATTACCATGTGAAAGGCCATTTGTTGGCTTTACCAGGTTGTGGAATTGGAGCTTGTAAAGCTGTTCTTTTACAAAAGAAGAAAGAAATGGAAAAATAGTTCACTGTTGGTATGACAAATGTGGTTGCAAAATCAAGAAAAACCAAGAATGAAGACCCCCTTCCCTTTTTTAGCAAAGGCACCACCAAATTTCCATTTGAGAGTTCTATTGGGGGACAAGCAGCAAAAAGAAGAGCATTTTCACTTGGTCGATTGGACAAGATTTATCAAAAAGAGAAACAGGAAGAGCTTGATCTCACCATTGGCTTTTTTTCTATCAAAACTTAATATCATTTAATGTTGCACGCTCACTTCTATTTATTGAGATGTGTCAAGCTCTAACTCACAAGTCTCCATCATGGTATGTGCCTCCTGGTTTAGAGAAGCTTAGAACCACATTGTTGACGAAGGCAAAAAAAGAGGTGCAAAAAATGCTTGAGCCTATTAAAGCATCATGGCCAACATCTGGGGTTAGCATTGTTTTTGATGGATGGACAGATCCAGCACGACACCCACACATCAACCTCATGGTGTCTTCCTTGAATGGTCTAGTTTTCTTGAAAGCAGTGGATACACTTGGAGAATACAAGGATGCACAATTTATGGGTGAGTTATTTATTAAAGTTATTGAAGATGTAGGTGTTAATTCTTGTGTGCAAATCATTATAGATAATGAACCTGTTTGCAAGGCTGCTGGCATGATTGTGGAAGCTAAATATCCATAAGTGTTTTGGACAACTTGCATTGTCCATTCATTGAACTTAGCACTGATATCCATTGCTTCTGATGTGCTTTGGATTGGTAACATTATTGAGGATGCACGACATATTCGTAACTTTGTGCAAAATCATACAAATGCCCTCACTATCTACAAGGAGCACAACAATCTATCATTGTTAAAGATTGCTGATACACGGTTTGCCTCTTCATTCATCATGTTGAAGAGGTTGAGGGAGGTCAAGATCGCTCTTGGGGCCATGGTTATTTATGAGTTTTGGTCTTTTTGGAGAAAGACAGATCAAGTAGCCTCTAAAAGAGTGAAGGACATGGTGCTAGATGATGCTTGGTGGGAGAGGGAAGATCTAATTATTCAGATCATGGACCCTATCATTTATTTGTTTCGATTTGCAAATACAGAAAAACACATCCTAGGAGAGGTTTATGAGGGATGGGATTCCATGATTGAGTATGTGAGGAGCATTATTCTATAGAGTGAGTACCCCAAGTACGAGACATCACTAGAGACCTTCTGTGGTACTATATGGGATATTCTTGTTAGCAGATGGGACAAGAATTGCACACCTTTACATTGTTTGGCTCACTCATTGAACCCAAAATACTACAACCATGAGTGGCTGAATGGTGGACCTTCCTGCAGATTCCCTCCTCACATGGATGGTGAAATCTCATAGGGGAGGAAAGATGCATTCAGGCGGGTTTTCCAGGATAAAGCATTGCTTGATGAGGTGGAGGATGCCTTTGCAGAGTTTTCCACTAGCATTGGTCGATTTGCAGCATATGATGTGATTAGAGACAGGGGGCTAAGAAGCCATATGCTTGGTGGGCAAATCATGGGGCAACAAGCCCTCCTCTTCAGAAGTTAGCCATGAGGCTTCTCTCTCAGGTGACTTCATCCTCTTGTTGTGAGAGGAATTGGAGCACATATGGAAATTTGTATAGTGTGAAGAAGAGCAGGCTTGAGCAGTCCAGGGCAGAGACAATGTTGTATGTGCACACCAACCTTTGTCTTATTTACAGGCAGAGGGAAGAGTGGTTGAGGGGAAAGACAAAGATGTGGGATGTCTTTCCTGATGATATGGGTCTTGACAACAGTGTTGAGTTGGCATTGGCCAACATGGATCTCAATGATCCAGTGCTAGAGCTTGTTAGATTTGGTGACGGTGATATTTTAGAGGGGTCATCCTCCACGCCAGCAGATGCAGAGGCGACTATGGATACAGGGGAGGAGGAGGATGTGGAGGAGAGCAGTGGTGACCATGAGGATGAGGACATTGATGTTGATTCTGATGATGGCTATGAGGATTGATGTCTCATGAGTCATGGGCTACCTATTGCCTTGAGGCTTGTATACCTTAGTTGTTTTATATTTTCTATTTCTATTTTCCATTGGCATTGCACTACATATGTAACAAATTTTGATTTGATGACTTAATGAGAAAACTACAACTGTCAGTGTCTTTATCTTACTATCTTGTAAGTTGTCTTTCATTTATGAATCATGATTTGTGTGACATGTATTTGAATTTTTTATGTACTATGCAAGCTATAATGTTATTAACTTTGTAAACAGTTAAACTAACATCTAGATGAAGATCTATGTTTGAAATCAATGAATTTGTATCATTAATGAGAATTTGTGTAAGAAACATCTAATTTTTAATATTATATTATATATTTATAATATAAAATATATATATATATAATATATATATATTTAATAAAATAATATATAACGAATCCTACGTGTCCTGTTCCGGGGGGTCAACATGTCCGAATGCGACACTCGAATCCCCGTATCCTACGAATCCTGAATTGTCGTGTTAGGTGACTTAGCATGCAACGTAGTTCTGGGTGGTGGATAAGCCTTCTCCTTGTGGTATCTTCCTCCCACAAGTGAGCCGTAGCTAGGAGGAGTTGCTATAGCTCAATCTCAGGCCTGAAAGGCATTGTTTAGGAGGCAGAAAGACACGGGTAGGTTGCTGTGTGAACAGGAGGCTGTAGGGTAGCGTTTGGAGGCCTAGAATGTGGACTTAACAACGACATAGGAGAAGATATATGTGTGGGAGAAGGCCGCACTATTTGGGAGGTCTCGAAGTCAAGAAAAGTGGCTATAGCAGGCAGCAAGGAAGCCCTAACCAGTGACCTAAGTGCAAAGAATAATAACTAGCCCTTGAAGAAGCAGAGGTATGTATTTATGTTGATTTGGGTGCTAGAGGATCAGTCCTAGTGTGGACAAAATTAGTGCAACCTATAAGTGTCATGAATTGAGGTCAATGTGAGCAGTTGGAGATACACTAGTTTTCCTTGCAGCTTGTTGGAGCCAATTGGAAGCACATTGGTACTGCAGCATGCAAGGGACAACAAACTAACATTGTGACAACTATATGGTACTTACCAGCAAGTACACCAAGCATGCATAGGTACAACATGTCTAATTGGTAAAGCATGGACAACTGCAAGCATGGTGATGCATGGAGCAGCAATGAAGTTTGATGGAGCAAGTAAATGGGATAGCTAGTACAAGGTGCAACAGTCATAAGGTCCAGCATTGTGATGATGGATGCAACATGGTGCAAGACGGTGAGGTGCAGTGTGATGACGAGATGCAGGACAATGATAGGTGAAGGAGTCACCTTGGAGAATCAGTTGAAGCAGCGTGTCTTCAACTGATCTCATGTAGAGATGATCTATTCTCTTATCTAGAAATTCTAAGTGTTGACTTTTGTTGTAAATGTACTATCTCTCTCTCTCTGATGAACTATTGAAGAACATATAAGAAGAATTGATCAAGGGTTTTCCCACATTAGGGTTTGTCCTTGGCTAGTGCCACATCTTTTGTCCTCTTGTCTTGGCTTGTCTTCTGCGATTTATGTTTATGTTCTATTTGCAATTTACTTTAATGTTGATGTGATAGCCAATCTGGAAAAGATATTGAGCTAACTATGAAAATTGAACTAAATTGCTTTAAGCATAGAACATACCTAAAATTTAACATAACCACACCGAGAATGTAACCTTGATGATGGCTTAACAATTTGCCAATAGTAGTGGATCAAGGCCCCATTGTCAACTCAATGTTGTTTAAACAAATGAAGTTGTACCATATGTTTTTTTTACCTTTGTCCATGGTTAGTCGTTAGTCTTACCAACTAGGCTAGAGAAAGAAGATACCCTTGGGCTTATAAATAGATGTGTGTCAATAACCACACAAAATGCTAGAGTGTTGTGCTTGAACTCACACTACAAACCCATTTTTGGGTTAGTTTTGTGTCCCCATGCCATATACCGATAAATCATAAGGACAATCTAGCCCTTTTTAATGCGTAACATTTTAGCCAATACAACAAAACAAAAGTTCACCCCTTATAACACCTTGCAAGGACTATTGGATTTATTTTTTAGCTGTTAGATAAATATCTTCAGATTTTTGGTTTGCATCAACGTCTCAATCCAAAGGGATTTGGACAAACCTCAATGTGAAGATAATTTTGGTTCAACATCATTGTCCTACATACAAGGGACATTGAATCATGTTGGTTTAGATTGTGCTGCTACAAATTTTGGGTCTCATATAACCTAGATATGAACAACAGACATCATAATGATCTACAATGAAGAGCATAATAAGAGGGAAAACGACATCCACAAGTATTTCTACTTTTGAATGCAATTGACACACAACCCTAGCTTGGTCATTACAAATACACATTTGGATAATTGTATATTAGGGGAAAACATGGGTGCAACATGTAGTCGTGTCGTTCAAGGCATTGTTCATGCTATGTTTTGATATTCAACACAGTGTTCAATAAGTATGTATGTGCTTGTTTTAAACACATAACCTTAGATCTAGTAACGGTTATATATATATATATATTTATATATATATATTAATATATATATAATATAATATAATATACATATACACACACACACACACACACATATATATATATACACACACACACACACACACACACACAAATATATATACACACACACACACAAATATATATATATACACCACTGTTGATAATATCGGCGATATTCAAAAATATCGCGATATTTTCAGCAAAACGATATATCGCCGAGAAAATATCGCGATATTTTCTGTTTTGAAAATATCGCGATATTTTCAAAATATCGGCAAATATCGGAAAATATCGGCAAAATATAGCGATATTTTGAAAATATCGGCTATATTTAAAAATTTGAAAAATTTATTTTTTATGCTTGCCGATATTTGCCGATATTTTGCCAATATTTTCGCCGATATTGCCGATAAGATATTTTTTGGACCCTCGCCAATATTTTCCCAATACCGATATTATCAACACTGATATACACACACACACACATATATATCTATATACACACATGTGTGTGTATAGAACAATGTGCTAACTCCACTAGAAGTTAACTTTTATCCATTGTGCAATCAATGGACCTTAAAAATATAACCTAGAAGGGAAAGGAAGAATCCACTAGAAGCCTGGTCATTGAATTTGTTCAATCATCCATAATAATCCATAACAATTGAGCAACCTTTCTTTGACTTTCCTCTTTAGTTTGGCTCCAATGCATTGTTAATTTGTTCCCCTGTAAAAGGGGTATATGGATTTTTGTATTGTTAGTTTTGGTAGCATTAGATGGTGTTCTAGTCTTGACAATTGTCAGAGAGGCTAAGAAACACTAGGACTCCATAATGCAAAAAAGGTTTTAAGAAAATCCACCTAGAAATTTCTTAATTAAGTTAATTAATCAGTAATTAAGTTTTTCCAAAGTCTAACTTAGGAAAAATTATTAATTAACAAGAATTAATTGAGGAAGGTGAGATTTCTCTAGAAATTCACACGGATCGACTAGAAAATAATTTCATCCATTGATTCAGTTTTAATCTTGGCTGTCTAAGTCCCACAGTGAGATTATAAGAAGAAGTTGATAGATGGGGGAACATACTTGAGATCGATTTCCTTGGGCAATTCGATTTTCCAGAGAGTAGCAACGTTTTGCCAAAAGAGTTCGAGCCAGAGAAGGAAGGCAAAGTGATGCAGGAGCATCTGAGCACCCTTCACTAAAATCGGAATCCGAAGCTGTGAAAGAGGAAACGTGGACAATCATTGTAAATCGGGGCAAATTCTATTTAAAACAGAGCTAAATTGATGGAATTGCTAAGTCTTTAAAAGACTTGATTAAATGTAATTATCTGTCATGTATGCGAATAAAGAGATTTTGGGGATTTGATTGAGGGATTGTGGGAGAAACTCATGGATCGTAAACGATCCCGTCCTTTGTAATTTCCTATATAAGAGAGTCTGTGTTGTGTGAAATAGGGGGAAGAGAGGATACAATGTAGTCGCAAGGAAATTTGTGACTAAGGCCGTGAGGCCTTAGTCTGTGATCGAATTATGTATATAATGGAAATATACATGTTATTGTACATTTGTGTGTTATCTGAGTTTTGTGTGTCTGTGTATGGTTTAAGTGTTGTTCTTTACTATTAGTTAATAAATATGCGTGTGCGAGTATAAAGGACGAAGTTCCTATGAACTTCGTCTTAAACAAAGTATGGCAGGATAAATGTGTGTTATAACATAATTCCACCAAAAGCGAATGAGGAATTCGTTTCAATCGAAACCATCGGATCAACCAGATCGACGGATAATAACAATGGAAGAGAAATGGCGAAGGAAACATCGTAGCCGTCCGATGGGAGGAGATCCATAGTGATCGTGCGGAAAACTTGTGAGCAAGTTATCCCGGCTAGCGGACCTGAGAAAATCATCCAAAAGAGTTTAAACTTTAGGGTGATCGGATAGTTCGTTTAATGGCGATCAGACGCATATCGCGTGCAAACAAGCGCCGCTTTTAATTCCAAAAATGGACGCGATGAGGGTTTATACAACGGGATTAAAACCTCGTTGGGTTCCGGTAATCAAGACCGTTCGTTGGTTGATTGATCGGATGGTAATCATGCGCGAACATGTACATGGGTTAACATTTCTGGCGAATCTGAGTTGTTATCAAAGAGGGTTAACTTTTATTTGGGGTCTGGCCATAAACATTCAAAGAAGGCCGACGGTGATTGGTCGCGTTTATTGTGAAATCTGCCAATTAGAAGGCTTCCGATATATATGTATGTGGGCCCATAACCCACAAGTCCACGCGGATTTATGTAAAGATGCAACTTTGCTGTGTAAAAGCAGCTTAGCTATCACCATTTTTGGTATCAGAGCGAGAAAATGTTTCTTGCGAGAAAGTGTTTGAGTGCAAAAGAAAGAGGTACAGTAGTTATGTTGAAGACTGGTGAGTTTATGGTCTTATATTGTCGTACAAATAGCGGCAGAGGAAGGTGAGAATACTGCAGCAACCTAGAGCCTGAAGTGCTCAATTGGTTCCAAAGAAGAGAGAACCAGAGAGATGCCGAAAGACTAAGCTCAGAGGAGAGAAGCTTGGTGAGGTATTGTGTAGCAAGGAGGACTTGTTACTGCAGAGGTTTTGTTGCAGCTCAAAAAAGATCATAAAGGCAATTCCACAGAGGATATGGGTAGAATTGGTAAGGGATGGAGAAGGCATATGACCATGAGGTCATAAATTTTTGTACCTCGGGAGTCTGATGCAGGAGCATCGAAGCACCCTTCATTAAAATCGGAATCCAAAACTGTGAAAGAGGAAACATGGACAATCATTCTAAACCAAGGCAAATTCTGTTTAAAATAGAGCTAAATTGATGGAATTGATAAGTCTTTAGAAGACTTGATTAAATGTAATTATATGCCATGTGTGCGAATAGAGAGATTTAGGGGATTTAATTGAGTGATTGTGGGAGAAACTCATGGATCCCTCTTAGTCTGTAATCGAATTATGTATAGAATGGAAATATATGTGTTATTGGACATCTGTGTGTTATCTGAGTTTTGTGTGTCTGTGTATGGTTTAAGTATTGTTCTTTACTGTTAGTTAATAAATATGCGTGTTCGAGTATAAAGGATGAAGTTCCTATGAACTTCGCCTTAAATAGAGCATGGCAAGATAAATGTGTGTTATAACGTAATTCCACCAAAAGCAAACGAGGAATCCATTTCAATCGAAACCGTCGGATCAGCGAGATCGACATATAATAACAATGGAAGAGGAATGGCGGAGGAAACATCATAGCCGTTCGATGGGAGGAGATCCACGGTGATTGTGCGGAAAACTTGTGAGCAAGTTATCTCAGTTAGCGGACCTGAGAAAATCATCCAAGAGAGTTTAAACTTTAGGGTGATCGAACCGTCCGTTTATTGGCGATCGGACACATATAGCATGCAAACAAGAACGGCCGTTAATTCCAAAAACGGACGCGATGAGGGTTTATACAACGGGATTAAAACCTTGTTGGGTTCCCGCAATCAAGACCGTTCGTTGGTTGATTGATTGGACGGTAATCATGCGTGAACATGTGTGTGGGTTAACATTTCTGGTGGACTTGAGATGTTATCAAAGGGGGTTAATTTTTATTTGGGGTTCGGCCATAAATGTTCAAAGAAGGCCGACGGTGATTGGTCGGGTTTATTGTGAAATCTGCCAATTAGAAGGCTTCCAATATATATGTACGTGGGTCCATAACCCACAGGTCCACACAGATTTATGTAAAGATGCAGCTTTGTTGTGTAAAAGCGGCTTAGCTGTCATCGCAAAGATAGAGAGGGGTAGAGACAGTGAGACTAGAGGAAGTCTTCCAGTTCCGGAGTATCAATAGCAGAAGGGACGCATTTCCTAGAGAAGCTATGCAGATAGCTTCAGAGGGATATTGATTTGCTGAAGGGATGGGCGATTCAGTTGTAGTTGGTCATAGAATTCTCCAAGAGGCCAATCGAATTCCTTCCAGAGGCAGAGTTAGCTAGGCCACTATCTTCCATTAGTTCTAGGGCTTAGCGAGTTAGAGCCTACGCAAGCACTGAGCAGAGGCTCACACAGAGGCTGTACGACTAGCTTGTTTTTCCATTTGTCGGAGCTGGATCAGGCATGGTGTTGAGGTATTTGCCTCACAGATATTTTGTCTTGATTATTTTGTTGATTGGATTGCCAGTTGGGCATCCTTAGATTGTATTCAGAATTTCTCATTGCCGCTTAATAATAAAAACCCTCAGCTGTTGCAACTAGTTTTCCCAAGTTGGGTTTTTCTGGGGACTTTAATCCAAAATAATAGTGTTATAATTTTGTGTGTTTGCTAGTATTTTCTCAGTTTTCAATTTATCTTCCGCAATGTTTTTTTATTTTGGTGATAACTTCAATTGTGAATTATTCGTTGTTTGTCGTAGCAAATAAACGACAAAATTAATTTATAGTTAGAAGAATAATTTCCAGTTGCTGCAACAGTTGAAATTTTCACATGGTATCAGAGCGATTTTGATTAGACAGGGAAGCTTAGAAGCGGAAGTAGAAAAGTCTTTGTTCAAAGGGAGCAACAATACACATTTTTTTGGGTTATGTAGTGCCTAGTCAGGTGGTGTGAATTGTTGGGCAGTTTGATTTTTCAATGCAGGTTAGCAGAAAAGTTTAGCTTGCCAGATTGAGTGATTCTAGCAGGCAGAGGGAGTAGCAGTAGCTCAAATTTTCACTGAGAAAATTTCTTGTTTGGGCGCAGGAGGGTTTTTGCACTAGTTTTGCTAGAGCAAAACTAGTGCCAGTTGGAAGGAAAGCGCACACATAGGGAATTTCTCTCAGAGGGTTTCTAGCCTAGAAATCCAAATTTCCAGTTGCAATTGGCAGTAGCTGCAAGCATATTTTCTCACTCCAAAAGGGAGTGCGAATAGAAGATTCAACAACTGAGCAGGTGAAAGGGGGATATTTCTATTCCAGTTTCAGAGATGGCGTCAACTAGACTTAGAGATCAGGGTAGGTTGGAGGGAACTTCCAACTAAGTCATCTAGAAGGCTAGGATGTCCTTCCTGCTAGATGAGTTTGGTCTGAATAGTCAACACTTCTGAAGACCTCCATCAGCGGAAGCAACAGTAAGGGTTCGAAGGGTGAGGAGGAAGAGAATGTGGCCCTTGCATCAAAGGGCCCCAGTCAGGGACAGGGGGAGAAAAAGAAAAAGAAGGATGTATATAAGGTCAAGTGGTTCTGGTGTGGCGAGTTTGGCCACTACATTACTTAGTATCCTCAAAGGAAGAAGCACAAGCAAGACCAGGCAACAACATCTATAGAGATAGACAAGTTGTCATCCAGGTTGGAGGAAGAATTCACCATGTTTGTAGCTATACTTCCAGGAATGAGGTGGGGTGATATGGAGTTATAGTCCCACAGTTGCGCAGATAGTAGGGTAGGGTCCATTGAGGTGTCCTCCTCATGGATCATTACCTTGCTACAAGGGCCCACAATATTCAGTAGCAGGATGGATCAATGTCATTTGATTCAGTGAGATTACAGAGTGACAGTTGCAAACTAGTTGCAGTTAGTTGTTGAGGAGCACAAAGCAGTGTTGACAATAGAGCAGGAGGATCAGTATTAGAGTCAACAACAAGACAAACTCCCTAGTGGACAGTATAAAGGCTAGTAGCAGTCAGATGCTCTGGAGACAGATGCAGTACAAAGACATAGTTGATTTAGTATTTTGGATACTTCTCAGCTGCAGTAGTAGCAACAATAGTTGAGAGGGAGTTACAGAGCATATGCAGAGTTGGTAGCAATATAGCAATGTCAGTGACAACACAGATGGAGCATCAGAGTTGCGTAGTAGTTGGTGGGCAGTGGCAGGCAGTCACAATGGCTAGACATCAACAACGTGTACAAAGGATGATGCAGAGACAGGGTGTTGGAGCAGTTCAACATTAAAACACCTTCCTCACTAAGAGGGAGTGTTAGTTTTTGTAGCATCGGATGGTGTTCTTCTCTCGACAGTTGTCAGAGAGGCTAAGAAACACTATGACTCCATAACCCATAAAAGGTTCCAGGAAAATCCACCCAGAAATGCCTTAATTAAGTTAATTAATCAGTAATTAAATTTTTCCCAAGTCTAACTTAGTAAAATTGATTAATTAACATGAATTAATTAAGGAAGGTGAAATTTCTCTAGAAACTCATGTGGATCGACTAGGAAATAATCTCAACCATTGATTAAGTTTTAATCTTGGCTGTTGGAGTGCTGCAGTGAGATTATGAGAAGTCGATGGGTAGATGGAGGAACATACTTGAGATCAATTTCCTTGGGCAGTTCGATTTTCTGGAGAGTAGCAACATTTTTTCTGAAGAGTTCGAGCCAAAGAAGGGAAGCAGAGACAGAGAGGGGAAGAGACAATGAGTCAGGAGGAAGTCCTCCAGTTCTGGAGAGTCAGTAGCAAAAGGGATGCATTTACCAGAGAGGTTGCACAGAGCCAACACATATAGCTTCAAAGGGAGATCGATTTCACTAAAGGGAAGGGTGATTCAGTTACAGTTGGTTCGTAAATTCTTCAGGAGGTCAAGCGAATTCCTTACAGAGGCAGAGTTAGCCAGGACGTCATCTTTCCAACAGTTTCGAGGCTTAGCGAGTTAGAGCCTATGCGAGCACTGCACAGAGGTTGTACGACTAGCCAGTTTTGCCAGTTGTCGGAGTTGGATCAAGCGTGGTGTTGAGGCATTTTGCCTCATAAATATTTTGGCCAGATTCTTTTGCTGATTGGATTGCTAGTTGGGCATCCATAGGTTGTACTCAGAATTTCTCACTGCTGCATAATAATAAAAACCATCAGCTGCTGCAACCGATTTTCCCAAGTTGGGTTTTACAGGAGACTTTAGTCCAAAATAATGGTGTTATAATTTTGTGTGTGTGCCAGTGTTTCTCAGTTTCCAGTGTATCTTCTGCAATATTTTTTATTTTGGTGAAAATTGTAGTTGTGAATTATTCGTTATTTGCCATAGCAAATAAACTGCAAAATTAATTTATAGTTAGAAGAATAATTTCTAGTTGCTGCAATAGTTGAAATTTTCACATGTATCCTAAAGTCCACCATTCCTAAAAGACCCATCTTTTTCTTGAAACTACAATTGGGGCTGCAAAGGATCCTTTTTTGCTATGAAGCCATCCCATACCCAATCACTACTTCAATGCTTTTATCTATCTATGCCTTGAATTGTATGACATGCATCATTTGCTTAATGAAGAAGAGTGGGCCATGTTGAAGGAGATTAAAAAATCATAGAAAAATATGGCTTTGAGAAATTCAACTTAGTCCTAGCATCAATATCAAATAAATAAGTAATGGAAGGCATTATTGCTCTTTTTGGATGCTAGCTGTAATTTGAGTAGGGTAACTTATCTCCGTGAGCTGAAGGATTCAACATTCCCAATAGAGGATTGGGAAGTAGAAGCACAATCAATTGAAGATTTTATGTCTTATGATTTCTCCATCAGCATTACCATTAATTGTTTCATGATGTTTGAGAGTGGTTCCAATCTCATTGGATTTCATATGGAGAAAGTAGAATCTTAGATCCCATTTAAAATCCTGTAGACTTGCCACTTAAATTTTTTCGAGATTTCAGGATTGGGGTGATGGCAACATTTCCATTGGATTCTATCATGTACGAGGGAAGGGAACTAACATTTAATCAAGAGCACCAAGCTCTCCATGTACCTTGATGTTTGTGGCTTTGATTGTTGAACTCCTATGTCATGACCCTAGTAAAAGTGTACCTATCACTTAAACAAAATCTCGAATTGACACATTAAACTTTTAGAGTGGAGGCTTATGTGAGAAGATAAATTCTGTTATAGAATTTTCGAATTACTCACATTGAAGCTTTTATGGTTGACGTTTTGAGCCATCAAGTGTGGCTCACCCTTAGAACAAAGATGCGAAATCTGATCTAGCATTGATAGATAAACAGGTGAGAGATGCAGGGAGAAGAGACGTTAGGTTAGTTGAACGTTAGGAGGTCAAAAATGAAATTATTTTAAAAGGGAATAAACAAGATTCAAACATTCAAATAATTAATGAGAATATGAATGCCAAGAGGGACGTCAAAAAATAAGAGATCCAAAGGTTATAAATGCTAAGAAAAAATAAAATTAATAAATTTTAAATTATAAAAAATTAAAACAAATATACTATTAATTAATTAATAAATTGATGATTTAAGACCAAATAATATTAATTAAATAAATAATATAAAATTAGAAATAAATACTAAAGGAAAAGAGATAATTGAAACATAATAGCATAAGAAAAGAACGAGTAATAATATAACCAAATTATGGAGATGGAAGGAGCTCTGGAAACCCTTGCAGTAGCTAGGGTTTTTCCCTAGCCATTCAATCTTTGCTTTGTTTGCATAGATTTTCTGTAGAGCGTTCAATGGCGAATCCTTGTGATTTGGCAAAAAAGTCTTTCTTTTGCAAGTATGGCTTCTAGTCAAGCTAGCTCTTCTTCAATTTTGTACAACTCAATGCTGAAATTTGGTTATGGTTTTCTGGTGGTACAAGAAATTTCTTCCCTCAATGTTCCTATGGATGAGGAAGCTTTCTATTGTGAAAGTGATTTTTCGAAGAATGTCTTGGTTTTTAGGTTAATGGGTACTAGTAGCAGTTGGCCGATCTGCATTAATGGATCTCTAAGACATGGAAGCCCCTTTTGATGGACGAGTTGAATATTTAACCTATAACACGAGGTTTCTTCACTGTGGTTTTTGATAATATTGAGAACAAGAGGGCCATCTGTGAAGCTGGGTCGTTGTTTTGGGGGAGTGCTGGCCTCTTCTTGCAACCTTGGACTCCCACTTTTGACCCGGTAATGACATCAATCTCCGCAGCCCCAATTTGGGTAAGGCTTCCAAACCTTCCCTTGCATTTATGGAATCATACATTGCTTTCCTCCATTGGGAGAGCGTTGGGAAATTTTTATCATCATTGTCCTGAAATAGAAAAATTTTACAAGGCTACTTATACTTGAATTTGTGTGGAGATGGACTTCAACAAGGGTTTTCCCGTGGAGATTAATTTGATGGCTCCAAAAGCTCAACTATGAGAATATTTCACAATCTAGAATAATAATTTCACAATCTAGAACAATAATTCACAATCTAGAACAATAATTTCAGACATGCAATAAGAAATAACCCACATGCACATAATATTTTTCTTGGAGAAAACAATCTGCTAAAAACACCAATGTCTGTTTAAATTAATCTGATGAATAGAGATGTATTACAATTGCTTTGCTCAACTGAGCACAACCTACAAGTGAATAACCTATCTCTCTACTGAATGAGAAGCTATGACCCAGACTTAGTCAAATTTTACCTCTGCTTAAGCCCCTATTTCCTTCCAGAATTCCTTGAGAAATTAGGCCCCTATTATTTAGGAATTTCTCCAAAATGGATTGCACAATTCCCAAGGATGATCCTCTGATTGCATGCAACACCCATACACTCTAGAATAGTCTACAACTGATGTTACAATGCCTTGGAATCTCCACCACAGCTGGGTAACTCGAATTCACTGCATGCACTAGCTATTTTGGCCTAATTGATCAATTAACTGGTTGATCACTGAGTTTGACTAAATTCCCACTGTACAACTGACCTTCCACTAGTTCCTTCAACAATTAGAGCTAGTTTAACTGAAAACAACTTGAGTTAATTGACTTTGATCACACATGTTTAACTAAACTCTAATTTCTCCAACTCGAATTTACTAAGCAAACTGGGTAACACAAGCCATGTCACACAAGTTAATTGCATCCAAGTTGTTTGTTGATGTGGAAATTCAATTTTTCTCAATTTTATCAAGGCAAATCAAATTGAGAATTTCTTGCTGCATTTTTCAACAATCCCTCTCAGCAAGAAAGGGATTATCAACCACCATTATCCTGCACCTGTGGAACTTGAATTTCCCTATTTACAAGGCCTTTGTCCAAATGTCAGCTTCTTGTTGCTCTGTCGGAATGTACTAAAGCAACATTATTCACCTCTGCACAGTTCCGTACATGGTGATATTGAATATCTATATGCTTGGATCGATCGTGAAAAACATGATTCTTAGAGAGCTTGATCCAACTCTGATTATCATAGTTGATCACAGTTGGATCCATCATCTGACCAAATAGTCCAACAAGTATCTTTCTCATCTAGATCGCCTCAAATGCTGCTTGACTTGCAACCATGTATTATGCTTCTGTCGAATTGAGTGCCACAGATCTTTAATTCCTGTTGTACCAGAAAATCGCTGGGGACCCTACATTGAAAATTCCACCTAATGTACTCTTTTGGTCTAATGGGCTCCCCACCCAATCTGCATTTGTGAAGCCACACAACTTCACTCTCTCTGTCTGTCTGTACCATAGTCCAAATTGGGAAATGCCTCTGAGGTATCGTAAAACATGCTTAGCTACCTTCCAAAATAATTTGGTTGGCCTAACCATAGTCTGGCTCAGCTGGTTGACTGCATAGCACATATCTAGTCATGTGTTCACAAGATACATCAGTGAACCCACTAGCTGCCGATAAATAGTAGTATCCACTTCCTCACTTGAAGTGGCATCCTCCTTTCTCCAGTTGGTCGCTCCATGGGTTTACATCTCTCCATGCGGAACTTATGTAGTATCTCATTTGCATACTTGCCTTGAGAGACAAACGGTTCCCCATCACCTTGCCATACTTCCAACCCAAGGAAGTAGTGCATGAGACCCATGTCTTTCATTTCAAACTCCCTTGCAATGTCCTCCTTGCAAGATTTGATCAGTTGGTCATCACTAGTTAAAATTAAATCATCGACATATAAGACAATAATAAGCAATTTACCTTTTACCAAGATATGATAGAGGTTTGCATCCACTTCACTTTTGGTGAAGCCCAAACCGGTGAGATAACTATCGATGATGGTGTACCAAGCACAGGGTGCTTGTTTGAGACTGTACAACGCTTGTTTGAGTGTGCACACATGAAACTCTCGATGAAAAGTCCCAAAACCTTTTGGTTGCTCGATGTACACCTCCTCCTCAATAACCCCATTGAGAAATGTTGTTTTTACATCCATCTGGTGGATCTTCCACCCCATCTGCGCAGCGAGAGCAAGAAATGATCTAATGGATGCGTACCTTGCTACAGGAGAAAAGGTCCCTCATAGTCAGTTCCCTCAAGTTGAGAGTACCCCTTCGCCACAAATGTAGCCCTATACTTCTCTATGCTTCCGTTTGCTTCATACTTTACCTTGATGATCCATCTCAAACCCACAACTGATTTATTTGTTGGTCTTGAGACCACTTCCCAAACACTATTCTTGACAATGGATTCTTATTCCTCCACTATTGCATCAACCCATACGGGTTTCTCTACTGGTTCCTCGAAAGAGGATGGCTCAATCTCTACATGCTCAGTCATTAGAGCCATGTAGCTAGCGTACTGATTAGATGACCTTCTCTGCCTACGCAAATTTGAAGGAGCCCCCACATTCTTCTTCACATCCTGCACAAGTCTCTCAACTTCCCTGGTTCTTTTTATGCCTTCTCTAGATGGTTATGCTTGAGTGGCTGTCTCCACTCTCTGCGCCTCAATTTGGGGTTGCTCCACAACTTCTTGAGGCTCCTCCTTTGGAGTCAAAAGCTCCTCTTCTGGTGGGTTATGAAGCTCCCTCTCAAGAGAGCACCACATCGCTTTCTCCTCATCAAATTTTACATCCCTTTGCACAACTGTCATTTTGAGGGATGGCAAGTACACACGGTAGTTGTGGGGAGTTTCTGTGTAACCCACAAATACCCCCAACTTTGCTATCGGCTCAAGCTTCTTCCTTGATTCTTTGGAGACATGGCAGTAAACATAGGCTCCAAAAATCTTGAAGTGCAACACATCCAGCTTCCATCCCGAGAAATCCTCCTCCGGTATAATCATACGAACAATCTGATGAGGACTTCGGTTCTGCAAATAGATTATTGTGTTGCATGCTTTAGCCCACAAATGCAGAGGTAGACCTTGATCATGCAACATTGCCCTTGTTGCTCTCACAATACTATCGTTCTTTCTCTAAGCCACCCCATTTTGCTGTGGGTTGTGGGGTGCTGTCAACTCTCATCGAATGCCGCCTTTTGCACATAAATTTTTAAATTCATTCAACACTTTCTCACCTCCATTATCGCTCCTAAGAGCCTTCACCTTCTTGTCAGTTTCTTTCTCAACTAGTGCCTTGAATTCTACAAACTTGGAGAATGTCTTATTTTTCTTCTGCATGAAGAAGATCCTGCACTTTCGTGAGAAGTCATCAATAAAAATGGGAAAATATTTATGTCTGGAAATGGAGGCTGTCGAGAAAGGTCCACAAACATCAGAGTGGATCCTTTCTAGGACTGCATGTGCCTTGTTATCCTGGTCATGGAATGTGGATTTTGTGTACTTCCCCAAAGTACATCTTTTGCATACATCCTCATGCTGAAGTGCTCCTTTAGGGAGGCCTGTGGTTATTTGTTGCATAATATTCAAGGCGCCATGATTCAAATGGCCAAGTCGTTTGTGCCAAAGTTCAGTGACATCGCGGCTTTGCACTTTCGCCGCCACCTTTGTGCTTAATGGAGCATAGTCTTCTACATCTAGCTTATACATGTTCTTCACACGAACCCTATTTGCTTCACCCTGTCCCTGCTAGAAAATGTAACTATGTTCAGTCTTCATTAATGTACTTGAGTCATCATGTAATGTACTTGTCAAAAGAATAAAGAAAATAATTATTATTATTATTATTATTGTGACTTATTAAAGTATGGGTTTCATGCTTGGTCACCATGTTTTAGGTCAAAGTCCCCATTGAGGACTTCTAGGATTTATTCTGAGTCAATAGAGTCATTGTACTTTTAAAGAGACCCTTCCTGGGCTTTTGAATCATGTAAAAAAGGCTCCAAAAATCTTGAAGTGCAACACATCCGGCTTTCGCTTTGAGAAATCCTCCCCCTATGTAATCATACCAAGAATCCGATGAGCACTCCGGTTCTGCAAATAGATTATTGTTTTGCATGCTTCAACCCACAAATGCAGAGGTAGACCTTGATCATGCAACATTGCCCTTGTTGCTCCCAGAATACTACCATTCTTTCTCTAAGCCACCCCATTCTGCTGTGGGTTGTGGGGTGCTGTCAACTCTCATCGAATGCCTTCTTTTGCACATAAATTTTTAAATTCATTCGATAGTTTCCCACCTCCATTATCGCTCCTAAAAGCCTTCACCTTCTTGCCGGTTTCTTTCTCAACTAGTGCCTTGAATTCTGCAAACTTGGAGAATGTCTCATTTTTCTTCTACATGAAGAAGATTGATCACTTTTGTGAGAAATCATCAATAAAAATGGAAAAATATTTGTGTCTAGAAATGGAGGTTGTCGAGAAAGGTCCACAAACATCAGAGTGGATCCTTTCGAGGACTGCATGTGCCTTGCTGTCCCGATGATGGAATGTGGATTTTGTGTACTTCCCCAAAGTACATCTTTTGCATACATCCTGATGCTGAAGTGCTCCTTTAGGGAGGCCTATGGTTATTTGTTGCGTAATCTTCAAGGCACCATGATTCAAATGGCCAAGTCTTTTGTGCCAAAGTTCACCAACATCGTGGCTCTGCACCTTCTTTGCCGCCTTTGTGCTTATTGGAGCATAGTCTTCCACATCTAGCTTATACATGTTCTTCACACGAACCCGATCTGCTTCACCTATCCCTGCTGGAAAATGTAAGTATGTTTGATCTTCATTAATGTACTTGAGTCATCATGTAATGTACTTGTCAAAAGAATAAAGAAAATAATTTTTATTATTATTATTGTGACTTATTAAAGCATGGGTTTCATGCTTGGTCACCATGTTTTAGGTCAAAGTCCCCATTGAGGACTTCTAGGATTTATTCTTAGTCAATAGAGTCATTGTACTTTTAAAGAGACTCTTCTTGGGCTTTTGAATCATGTAAAATAGACCCCAAAAATCTTGAAGTGCAACACATCCGGCTTCCTCCCCGCAAAATCCTCCTCCTGTGTAATCATACGAAAAATCCACTGAGGACTCTGGTTTTGCAAATAGATTATTGTGTTGCATGCTTCAACCCACAAATGCAGAGGTAGACCTTGATCATGCAACATCGCCTTTGTTGCTCCCACAATACTACCGTTCTTTCTCTAAGCCACCCCATTTTGCTGTGGGTTGTGGGGTGCTGTCAACTCTCATCGAATGCTTTCTTTTGCACATAAATTTTTAAATTGATTTGACACTTTCTCACCTCCATTATCGCTCCTGAGAGCCTTCACCTTCTTGTCAGTTTGTTTCTCAACCAGTGCCTTGAATTCTACAAACTTAGAGAATGTCTCATTTTTCTTCTGCATGAAGAAGATCCAACACTTTCGTGAGAAGTCATCAATAAAAATGGCAAAATATTTGTGTCTGGAAATGGAGGTTGTCGAGAAATTTCCACAAAAATTAGAGTGGATCCTTTCTAGGACTGCATGTGCCTTGCTATCTTGATCGTGGAATGTGGATTTTATGTACTTCCACAAAGTACATCTTTTGCATACATCTTGATGTTGAAGTGCTCTTTTAGGGAGGCTTGTGGTTATTTGTTGTGTAATCTTCATGGCGCCATGATTCAAATGGCCAAGTCTTCTGTGACAAAGTTCACAGACATCGCGACTCTACACCTTCTCCGCCGCCTTTGTGCTTAATGGAGCATAGTCTCCATCTAGCTTATACATGTTCTTCACCCGAACCCAATCTGCTTCACTTGTACATGCTGGAAAATGTAACTATGTTCGGTCTTTATTAATGTACTTGAGTCATCATGTAATGTACTTGTCAAAAGAATAAAGAAAATAATTATTATTATTATTATTGTGACTTATTAAAGCATGGGTTTCATGCTTGGTTACCATTTTTAGGTCAAAGTCCCCATTGAGGACTTCTAGGATTTATTCTGAGTCAACAGAGTCATTGTACTTTTAAAAGGACCCTTCTTGGCTTTTGAATCATGTAAAAAAGGTTAAGTATCGAGTCAAATATGAATTGCATAACCTCTACATCATGTCGGCCTAGATGAAGATCAAGTCGGCATAAGGACCCTATTTGACCTCACATGGAGCCTATAAATACGAGCTCATCAAATTCATTTGGAGCATCATTCTCTCACACGAGTTCGATTTCTATTTTCTATTGTAGCTGGGAAGAAGTGAAAAATTCTATTGTAGCTGGGAAGAAGTGCGAAATTCTCTTGTATCTGGGAAAAAATGCGAAGTTCTCTTGTAGTTGGGAAAAGGTGCGAAGTCTGTTGCCGGGAAGCCGAAGTGAATGTGAGTTTGGGGAAGTCTAAGGAGAAAGCAAAAATTCAAATTTTGGTGGCTCTCTCTCTCTCTCTGTTTCGTGGTTTGGATTGGGAGATTGAAGTCTCCTAAGTTTTGCTGTTGTCGGAAACCATCTGTTGCTAGAAGCTACTGCCTAGTCGAAGTTGCTGCAAGGAGTTGAAGATCTGGAAGGTTGACTTGGTGTGGAGGGAAGGTCTGGTCTTGGTATAGGGTGAAGAGTCTCAAAGAATACTATTGAAAGGAAGAATTATCTTAATTGGGCTTTCCTCTCAAGGGGGGTTTTGCCTTGGCATTACACCTACATCTAGTGTCTATTGTTTTATGTGCTGCTGCTTTGGTAATTGCTTAATGAACTAAAAGAATGAGGATATAAAGAATCGTAATAATAAGAAACATCACAAGTAATTATCAAGTATAAGAAAATCTTTCCGCCTTTCTGATTTTCTAACATGGTATCAGAGCTTTGGTAAAGAAGGAAGAAAAAGGCAGTGTCAAGCACTTGATCAAGGAACCAGTCAAATGGACTATCTTAGGGAAGGAGTCCATTATATTCAAGAAAAATGTCTAACACAATCAAGGGAGAGAACAAACTTGAAGGGGCCTCTAACTACAGGTCTTGGAAGAAGAGGATTGACCTAATCCTTGAAAAGAACAATGTGCTGGACTTGGTTAGAGGAAAAGTAAAGAAGCCTACAGAGGATTCCAGTGACACTGACAAAGTGAAATACAGGGAATTAGAATTGGTGGCCATGGCTTTGATGGTAGAAGGTATAAAGGCCAATCTTGTCCCATTCATAGCTAACATCGATCATGCTCAGGAAATGTATGAAGCCTTGTCAAAGTTATTTACTATTAAGAACATTGGTCAAGTAGCAAGTTTGAAGAATGAGCTAAGGACCACAAAGATGACTAAAGAAGACACAGTGGCAACCTTCTTTGTGAAGATAGCTAGAATCAGGGATGATTTCTTGGCCATTGATGAAATTGTTCCAAACAAAGAACTTGTGATCATTGCCCTATTAGGATTACCACCTACTTGGGGTGCATTTGATGGAGGTCTCAACAGTTGGAAGGTAGCTCCCACCTTTGAAGAATTATGGACCGCCTTTAGTCAAGAAGAACTAAGGACCGCCTTTAGTCAAGAAGAACTAAGGATCTCAATGGTTGCCAATCCTGAAGGAGTATCAAATGCTTACGTTGCTCAACATAAAGGAAAGAGATCGAAGGGATCAAGGAAGAAAGTTGACATGTGCAAGATAAAATGCTATCAATGTCATAAGAAGGGTCACTACATGAGTGACTGTCCCGACAATCCAAATAATAAGAAGAGAGGAAGGGATCAAGCTAACTTTGTTGAAGAAGGAGACTCAAAGAAAGTTAAGCCCGAATAATCTGACATTAGGGACTTACACTATTAAGTCCTTTACTTGAAGCTTTATATATCTTGTTTTATATGTTTTAGAATTTATAGGTTTTTAACATATTTTGGAAAAGGCATTTTTATTGTTTTTATAATTTTGTAGGTATCCCTCAAGCTTTGGAGGGAGCCCCTAACAACTCCCAAAGATAAATATCTCATTTCTTTTCAGTTTTGGGTTCATGTATTCATTTATTTTTTATTATATTAAATACTAATTACCATTCTCCCTCTATTATCTTGATAAGGAAAAACATATGCAAAGAGTATAGAAGAGGATCTCTCAAGACAAGGTTGGTCAAGGAACAAAGGTATGCTTTAAATACATTGATTGAAAGGATTATTAATTTGATAATCTATTACTAACATTGTTTTGTTTAGCTATATTGAATCATGATGATTCTTGTTTTGGGTGATTCATCTCTTGATAAATCTACCCACCCCACTCATATTCTTAACTGAATTTTTAGAACCCTAGGCAGGTTATGGAAAGCCCTAACTGAAGGGTGTGCTAATGTGAATGTCTGAAACCCTAAGCTGATTAGGGATATTTTGAAATTCTATTTGAAGTTTTTATTGATGATATCATGTTTTGGATTTTGGTATGATCAAGAAATCCTAACTTGTTAGGGTTGAATGATAAAATCCTGAACCTTTCAAATTTTGGTAATGTTGGTTTTGTTATGTTTCTACATTGAAACCCTAGCTCATTAGGGTTTGGTGGAATGTGTAAGTAATAACCTTATGTTGTCTTAGAAATGTAATCAAGATAGTTGTGTGTCTAACTCTTATTGATATTTGTGAAGTTGGGTTTGACTAACACATGATATGAAATGTTTGTGCTTGATGATGAAATAGATATGTCCTTTTGGTTGAAACCTTAGCGTGGTCTAGCTCAGATGTATTAATGTTGTTGGACATATGATATGCTTATGAATGATTATGAATTCCTAGAAATGTGTGATTGACCTAGTTATTGATGGTCAAAAGTCTTAGGACTTAATGGAAGTCCTTATCTGAGATTCTAGGATGATTATATTTGGAAATCTAGGGTTTTGCAACTAAACCCTAGCAGTAGTTAAATCGTCTAGTTTGTGTGATATAATAATTTGTGATCTATTTATATAATGATTTTTGAGATTGCGAAAATGGGATTGTAAGGTTTTTGGAGTTGAACCTTAGTAGAAGTAGAAATCTCTAATGCATGATGACTATATGATAATTTGAGATTTGTGTAAGATTGCCGAAATCTAAGTTTTTGTTGTGATTGATGGTTGAAAAAAAATCTAAGGGTTGGAATTAACCCTAGTGGAAGCTGGTCATGATAATGACTAAGCAGTGATTGACTTTGATTGATTCTTTTATACGAAATCTAGGATTTGTATGAAACCCTAGTAAGAAGTCTAACATATGAATTTTTGAAAGGTTTTTGGATGCTTTATATTTTTTTGAATTGTTTCTAGGGTTTTCTATATGTTGAAGTAAGGTATGTCATACCTTTGTAAGGAACATTGAGACCCTAGATGGAATGAAAGGTGTTATGAAGTAGTCTAGGGTTTGTAAAAGTCCCTAGCAAGATGATGAAGAGTTTATGTCTCTTGTTTGTAATTAAGTTTGGGATCTGATACGTATAAAGTTGAAATGCTTCCGTGATTCTGATATGGCTAACTTCATGCTTCTATAGACTTGGTTATGCTTGCTATCTAAGTTGTGCAGATACACAATCTTCAACTTGGTGAGGATGCTCGATGTGACAAGCGTGATGAAGACGATAATAACTTTAATGAAATGGTTGGAAGCCATGAAAGATTCTCTGACAACGAAAAGAACAAGCTGATCCCCCCCTGGGGAAGCATGAATAGAAGAGATGCCCCTAAGATTAAGAGGTAGTCCAGATGAAGAGATGCTTCCTGGTTAAGAGGGAGGGCATAGCTTGGTTTTGATTAATGAATTTCAGAGGATATGTTGCTGCATGAGAAGTAGGAAAGGAAAGTATTAAGGAATATTCTGTCAAAAATTCAGTGGATAGTCGTACTGAGTTGAGGAGCAACATCAATTACGACCCCAAAGGTTTGTTTTGATCATGTACATGTGAAAGTATATTATTGATTGGGTTGTGTTTGTATAGGTAAATCTCTTGAAGGATTTTGATAGCACGCTGGTTACCAATCAATTTGATTGGGAGAGATTGGTTGTCCTCGATCTGTTGGATCAAGGGGTGTTGAGGCTTTGTGAGTGAAGCATTTGCCTGGGAAGACATTTGACCGACACTTTGTGTTGATGTCTGGGTCCCGACATTGGAAAGGTGGTGTTAGTTATTGAGCTCTATTTTGATTACACACCTAGATTTTTGGGTTGATGGTTAGTAAGTAAGCTTGATGTTACCTAGAGAGGTTGAAAGCTTGAGTCCATCTTAGTCCCACTTGGATAGATTTCCTTGGTCAAGAATCTAGTCCATGGCATTGCGGTGCCTAATTTGTTGAGAGAACACTTGGATAGATTGCCCTGGTCAAGAATATAGTTCATGGCATTGCAATGCCTAAAGATCTTCATGGTTCATATAGTTTGAGATCTTCCATTGTATTTGTACATTATCAATACCTCCCTAGTTAAGGAGTGTTGGAAAATATAACTATGTTCAATCTTCATTAATGTACTTGAGTCATCATGTAATGTACTTGTCAAGACTCAAAAGAATAAAGAAAATATTTTATTATTATTATTATTGTGACTTATTAAAGCATGGGTTTCATGCTTGGGTCACCATGTTTTAGTTCAAAGTCCCCATTGAGGAATTCTAGGATTTATTCTGAGTCAATAGAGTCATTGTACTTTTAAAGAGACCCTTCTTCGGCTTTTTGAATCATGTAAAAAAGGTTAAGTATTGAGTCAAATATGAATTATGTAACCTCCACACTATGTTGGCCTAGAAGAAGATCAAGTCGGCCTAATGACCCTATTCGACCTCACATAGAGCCTATAAATACAAGCTCATTGAATTCATTTGGAGCACCATTCTCTCACATGAGTTCGATTTCTATTGTAGTTGGGAAGAAGTGTGAAATTCTATTGTAGCTGGGAAGAAGTGCGAAATTCTCTTCCAGCTAGGAAAAAGTGTGAAGTTCTCTTAAAGCTGGGAAAAGGTGTGAAGTCTGTTGCCGGGAAGTCGAAGTGAATGCAAATTTGGGGAAGTATAAGGAGAAGGAAAAAATTGAAATTTTGGTGCCTCTCTCTCTCTATTTCATGGTCCGGATTGGGAAATCGAAGTCTCCAAAGTTTCGTTGTTGCTGGAAGTTGTTGCCTAGTCAAAGTTGCTGGAAGGGGTCGAAGATCTGGAAGGCCGACTTGGTGTGGAGGGAAGGTCTGGTTTTGGTCTAGGGTGAAGAGTCTCAAAGAATACTATTGAAAGGAAGAATTATCTTAACTGGGTTTTCCCCTTAAGGGGGGTTTTGCCCTGGCATTGTGCCTACATCTAGTGTCTATTGTTTTATGTGTTGTTGCTTTGGTAATTGCTTGATGAACTAAAAGAAAGAATATATAAATAATCGTAATAATAAGAAACATCACAAGTAATTATCAAGTATAAGAAAATCTTTCTGCCTTTTTGATTTTCTAACAGTCCCGTGGCTGTGTCTAAGGAATGCCTTTCCTTTGCTGAAGATCGCATCATAACCACGGTCTTCCAAAACTGCAACAAAAATGAGATTTTTCTTTAGGCCCGGAATGAACATTACATCCTTGAGCCTAAGAGGGGAGCTCAACTCCCTCTGAAAGGTAATTGTTCCAACCTCGGTCGCGTTGTACCTTCTATCGTCCCCCAACTCAATGTGCATCTGTCAGTCTCTCTCCTCCAGGTCACTAAAAAACTCTCTACACCCTATCATGTGGAACGATGCACCTGAGTCTAAGTACCACACGCTCCTCATCGTTGTGCTGGCCATGCATACAATAAAGGTAAAGTCAAGCTCGAATTGTGAAGCCAAGACTTCACCTATTGCTCCTCTTGAGGTCTTCTTGCTTGCCTTTTTGTGTGGACACTCGTGGCATAGTCCCTGACTCCATGGCAATGGAAGCATTTAATTTTGGACAAATTTTTCTTCTTGGCCCCTTGGCTGGAGTCTGGTTTGGTTTGAGATTTCTTCCCTTTTTCCTTCTTTCCCTTTCCAACCAATGCAAATTTTTCTTCATCCTCGCCCTTGGATGAAGTCCCATCTCTGCTATTCTGCCTTATTTCCTCCTGTATCAATTCGAACCATAAGCATTCCCAATTCAGTAGTTTCTCCCTCACGTTCGCCAAATCTTGGTAGCTATGCTAGCTCTTGGGAAGGCTTAGAAAAGCTAGGCTTACCAAGTCATTTTTTGGAACATTAACACCAACCTCGCCAAGTTCATCACGACATTGTGTGAACCTGCTCAGATATTGCAAAATAGTGTCATTCTTCTACATCATGATACTTCGAAGTTTATCCTTCAGTGCTAGCTGGTCACTACTATTCTTGAACAATTCTGTCATTGCTTTCCACACTGCGTACGAAGTTTCTTTTCCGTGGATATTTGAGACAATGTGTTCCCGTACTCCCTCCAAGATTATTATCCTCACCTTGGCTACATCTTTCTTCCATTGAGCAAGGTTTTGGGCATCAGATTCTGGTAGTTTTGCAACATCTATCTTGATGTATTCTAGCAATCCATTGTCATCCAATACCACCTCCATGCGATGAAATTAGAGTTGCCTTCCAAGGCATACTCTAGCCTCAGTCCATTGAAGACCATCTTCTTAGCTCTGAAGAGATTCCGTTGCACTAAACTTAAAATTCGGTCCTCCTAAGAAACAACTTGGAAATTCTTTGTTAAAATTGGCAACTAGGGCCAAACTCCATGTGGATCACCTTATTTATGGCTTTTGATATTTTTTCCTAGATTCTTCTCAGCGAGAGGTGTAGGATTGATCTAAATATCATCCGATTCCAATAAGTGTTTATGGAGATATGAATTTATTTTGATTATGGACAAATTGTCAAGGTCGGCCAGCAAACTTATGTAGGCTCAGAAGCCCAATAGTCATGTCTATTCATCCTCAATGTTTGCATATAAATACAAGGAGCCTCCTCCTCATTTGGACAGTTCATTCACTCATCTTCTTTCTCTCTCTCCTACGCATAAAAGGAGCCTCTCTCTCTCTCTCTCACACGTGTGGCTGAAAGGAAGACGTCCTAGGGCAAGGAAGACGCAGAAAGAAGGACACTAGGGCAGCAGGTCATCTCTTTGACTAGCGTTGACCATCCAGAAGTGCGGATTGGGTGTGGTTGCCTCTCTTAGGCAGGCCGCAATTTTTGGCACGAAAACCGAGGTGATCTGACCTCTGGTTTGACTGATGTTGACTGCCCTAGTTTAGGGCTGAAAGGTGATTGCACTTTTGGGGTTGTTCAAGGGCTGTTTCTTCAGGCTGTTCGAGGACAAGTTGACTAAAAATTGACCAAGCATTTTAGAGGTCAATTTCAACTAGTTTGACCAAGTTTGACTTTGTTGATCTAGGGTTTGCTGCTGCTAATATAAAATTACAGAATTCAGATTTTGTACTATTTCTCTCTGTTGAACTATTGAAGATAAAAGAAGATTTGATCAAAGGGTTTCCCCGCATTGGAGTTTGTCTTTGGCTAGCCGCCACATCTTGTGTCTCTTGTCTTGGCTTGTTTTCTGTTGATCATTTAATGTTCTATCTGCACTTTACTTAATGTATATGTGATTGCTAATCTATGGGTAATAAGAAGAAAAATAAGTAAATTGCTCTAAGCATATAGAACATACCATAATTTAACATGGTACTGGCGCTGAGGTGAAGACAAAGCCCAAGCAAGAGCAAGAGCAAGAGCAATCACCGAAGAGAAGGTTGGCAAGGCTATCTTAAAGAAATCATGTGGTCCTCAACACACTTCCTTGCTGAAGACAAACTCCGTGAGAAGTCTGACTATCACGGATGGAAGATGTCTCTCGATCTAACATTAGAAGAACAAGAAGTGTTGGACCATGTGAGAGGCGAAATTGTTGAGCCTCCATCAAATGCATCCGCTGCTGTTAGGAACAAATGGACCAAGGGAGAAGTCAAAGCAAGGAAGATCATCCGAGACTCTATTGACAAGCACTTGGTGGCCTATGTTTCCGAGCTGAACACCTCCAAGGAAATCTATGATAGACTGGTTAGTTTATTTAAAGTTAATGATGCAAATCAAGTCTTGTTTCTTAGAAATAAGCTGAAGGAAATTAAGAAGGGCAAAGATGAGAGTATGCAAGCATATTTCTTAAGGATCACCGAGATCA
>APFE031718779.1:36636-48575 GCA_000404065.3 Pinus taeda | reverse complement strand
GGTCTACCTCCTATAGCTCCTACTTCTAGTTCTTCAGCTTCTAGAGCATAGCAGACTCCACTGCCAACTCCACTAGCACCATCATCTACATCTAGAGGGAAAGGGAAAGCTGTGGCATTTTCTCGCAAGAGGGACAGAGGAAATCAATAGGATTAAACTTTAGTTATTTTCTTCATTTTATTGTATATGACATTATGACATGATGAGATACATTATTATATTTTTTGTTGATATTTTGAAGTTGAGTTGGGACTCAGGAGTCAGGATTTACTATTCAGGACATGATTCAACGTTATGTGTGATTTTAGCACTAGAAATGATATTAAACATTTTATATATTAGTTCTTTAATCATATTTATGTGTCAATGTATTTATTTTATGTTGTAGATGGTTTAGATATTAAAAAAATGAAAAAAATGAATATTTTTGTACCAAACGATTATTTCCCGATAATTCCGATTTTTTCCGATTTTTTCCTTGCGCCGATATTATCTCGATAATGATTAATGCAACATTGGTTGATAGTGGTGCCTCAAGGCACTTCACTGGTTACAAAGAAGCTCTCTATAATCTGATAGAGAAGGAAACCAACCTGGAAATTGTTCTTGGAGATAATTCAAAATATCCCGTGAAAGTCGTAGGAAATGTCACTCTTCAATTGAATCAGGGTAATACCATCCACTTACAAGATGTATTATATGTACTTGATTTCAAAAAGAACCTGATGTCTATTTCGACAATGGAAGACAAAGGCTACAAGGTGGCCTTCAGCGATGGCAAGGTACGTGTATGGAAAAAGAACTTTAAAGATGCTTTTACTCTTGGGTTTCGAGTTGATTCATTATATCAGGTCGGAGGAAGTTTGCTGGGTGTCATGTCTTGTGACACATCTCTTTAGTCCGAACTATGGCATTGGAGGTTTGCTCACCTTCATTATGAAGCTCTACCCAATGTAAAAATAATGGTGATCGGGATGCCCGAGTTCAGATTAGAGCAAGAAGGTGTATGTCCAGGATGTGCCAAAGGAAAGCTCAAAATGGGACCATTCCCCTCAAGCCAAAGCAAGACCTTCGATATATTGCAGTTGGTTCACTCAGACATATCCAGTATGATGCCTGTGAACTCCTTGGGAGGATATTTATATTACCTCACTTTTGTAGATGATTATTCTCGCAAGACTTGGATATACTTCTTGAAAAAGAAGGATGAAGTGTTCTCTTGGTTTTGGCACTTCAAAGCCTTGATCGAGAATCAAACCGAAAAAAAGATCAAGACCTTAAGGACTGATAATGGGACTGAATATGAATCCAATGAGATTCATGACTTTTTCAAAGAGGCTGGCATTAAGAGGGGGACTACTACACCATATACTCCTGAGCAGAATGGTGTGGCGGAAAGGAAGAATCGTACAATTGTGGAAGTTGTCCATGCTATGCTCCATGATCAAAGACTTCCAAAGTTTCTATTGGCCGAAGCTGCAAGTACTGTTGTATATGTACAAAACTGATGCCCTCATCAAGCATTGGGTTCTAAGACTCCCGAAGAAATGTTCACCAGTAAGAAACTTGACGTGTCTCATTTTAGAATTTTTGGAAGCCTTGTGTATTTTCATGTGCCTAAAGAGAAAAGGAATAAATTGGGTGCATCTGGAAAGAAAGGAATCTTCATGGGCTATAGCGAAAATACTAAGGGCTATAGAATCTATGTAGCTAGTCAAAGGGAAAGTCGAGATTAGTCATGATGTCACCTTTGACGAAGATATGGCTCTTAGCAAAGTAGACAATCTTCTTACTTTAAGGGGATCTAAAGACGTTGACACCAAGGAACTGAAGGAAAAGGAAGATGAGACGATGCTTGATGTGGAAGAACCTATGGATCCTATTGATCCTCTTCCACAAGAGCCTTCCTCTTCTAGGAAGAGGCCTTCATGTCTTAGGGGGACACTTGATGATGCTGAAGGACACATTGCACCCAAAGGAACCTTCTGTGAAAGTAAGAAGCCGAACAGGTATCAGGGATACCTGACCATAATGAGCACGATTATCCAAAATGAGCCTTCGTCATTCACAGATGCTGTCAAGCATCAAGTATGGAAGGATGCTATGACGGAGGAATATGAGTCCATTATGAAAAACGATGTTTGGGATGTGGTCCCCAGACCCCAGGACAAAGCAGTCGTCACTTCAATATGGCTTTATAAAATAAAGCATGCAGTTGGTGGAAGTGCGGAAAAATATAAGGCTCATTTTGTCGCTCGTGGCTTCTCCCAGAAGGAAGGTATAGACTATGACGAGATATTTGCACCTGTTGCTCGATATACCACCATCCGTTCGATCATAGCCCTTGCGGCTTCACAAGGATGGAACCTATATCAGATGGATGTCAAGACTGCGTTCTTGCATGGTTTGATCAAAGAGGAGGTCTATGTGGAGCAACCCGAAGGATTTGAGATTTATGATCGAGAATCTCATGTGTGCAGGTTGAAGAAGGCCTTCTTTGGGCTAAAGCAAGCACCCCAAGCATGGTATGAGAGGATTGATAGCTACTTGATGAAGCTGGGATTCACTAGGAGTGAAGCCGACCCTAACCTTTACTTTAAGGTTATAGATGACAAGCCTCTCATACTAGTGCTATATGTTGACGACCTCTTTCTAAAAGGTGCAGACCCTCTCATTCACGAATGTAAGAGAGAGTTGGCTTCTGAGTTCGAGATGAAAGACCTAGGACTCATGCATTATTTTCTAGGACTAGAAGTCTGGCAAAAACCAGGGGAGGTTTTCCTATCTCAAGGAAAATATGTGGTGAAGATATTGGAAAGATTCGGCATGGTGGACTGCAAGCCCGTAACTACCCCAATAGAGCTTAACTTCAAAAAGTTAAGTGGTAGTGCTGCCGGACCTATTTTATGAAATGCTACCGAGTATCGTCAATTCGTCGGAGCATTAATGTTCTTGGTGAACTCCCGTCCGGTTATATGCTTCGCAGTCAACACTTTGAGTCAACATATGGTTGAGCCTCACCACTCACATTGGATTGGTGCCAAGAATTTGCTGAGATATCTTCGTGGCACAATCACTCATGGGTTGAGATACACTGCCGGAGATGTGAGACTGCTTGGGTATACTAATGTTGATTGGGCAGGCAGTGTGGTGGACTGAAAGTGCACTTTCAGGTGCTGTTTCTCTTTGGGATCTGCGTCGATATCTTGGATGAGCGAGAAGCAGAAGTTGGTGGCTTTGAGAACCACCGAGGCAGAGTACATTGCTGCTAGCATGGCCTCCTGTGAGGCAGTCTGGTTGCGAAAGCTCTTCAGTGAGCTGTTTGGATTTTCATTGGATACCACCGTGATTCCATGTGATAACCAGAGTGGGATCTGTTTATCAAAAAATCCCGTATTTCATGAGCACTCCAAGCATATCGATATCAGGTACCACTATATTCGAGAAATGGTGCAACGAGGAGCAATAAGGCTCCAACATATCAGTACAGATGAACAGGTCGCCGACATTCTGACAAAGCCCCTAGGAAAGGTCAAATACCTGACTTTCCGAGAACAACTTGGTGTTGTTCAGAGACCCTCTTATGAGGTTCGAGTATGATGTATTGAGCTCTGGGAGCTCCAGGGGGCGTGAGGTACTTCTTGGAGCGACATGTGACCACAAGGCGACTCACCATCCCTTGGTGGTGCACTATGTACAAGGTAAAAGGTTCAACCTTCCCATGTGACACCCCGTGTCGACTGTGGAATAGGATGATTAGTTCTCCTGTGGGCCAGGATGATTCATTCTCTGTGGCAACTGTGGAATAGGATGATTAGTTCTCCTGTAGGCCAGGATGATTAGTTCTCCGTGGCATCCATTGGATAGGATGATTTGTTCTCCTGTGGACAGGATGATTGGTTCTCTTGTCGAGGCATCCTACCCATGCAGTCTGGGACTCATGGGAAGTACCTCTCATCTGATCAATGAGAAGGGAAATGAGGATAGGGACCATAGTAGTTCTATCGATGGACGCATCGTTGTATCTACCGTACTCCCTATGCTAGGATGACCTCCATTGATCTGGGATAAGTGAGAGTGGTACACACTCTGAGACTGACTTCAGGTCAGTGGAGGATGGTATGATACATCCTCAATTATTTCTTGTTCTTCATAGTTCGAGCAAAGCAGAGCAGAGCAGAGTGGGGTCAAGCTGTACAGGACAGTGCATTTGATGGATGGATAACAGTGACGGTTCGACAGATTGCAGATGAAGTTCTCCCTAGTTGAGAGGGAGTGTTAAAATTGGCAACTACGACCAAACTCCATGTGGGTCACCTTATTTATGGCTGCTGATATTTTTCCTAGATTCCTCTTGTTGAGAGATGTAGGATTGATCTAAAGATTATCTGATTCTGATAAGTATTTATGAAGATATGAATTTATTTTGATTATGGACAAATTGTCAAGGTTGGCTAGCAAATTTATGTAGGCTCAGAAGCCCAACAGTCATGTCTATTCAACCTCAACGTTTTGCATATAAATACAAGGAGCATTCTCCTCATATGGACACTTCACTCACACACATCTCTCTCTCTCTCCTGTGTAGAAAAGAGTCTCTCTCTCTCTCACACGTGTGGCTGAAAGGAAGACGTCCTAGGGCAAAAAAGACGCAGAAAAAGGACAACAAGTAATTTTTGACCAGCGTTGACCATCGTTGACCTTCCAAAAGTGCGGATTGGGTGTGGTTGACTCTCCTAGGCTAGCCGCAATTTTTGGCACGAAAATCGAGGTGATTTGACCTCTAGTTTGACCGGTATTGACTGCCCTAGTTTAGGGCTGTAGTTGACTTCAGAAATCTGCAAATTGAGTGAACTTTTGGGGCTGTTCTAGGGCTGTTTCTTCAAGCTGTTCGAGGACAAGTTGACCACAAATTGACCAAGTATTTTAGAGGTCAATTTCAGCTAGTTTGACCAAGTTTGACTTTGCTGATCTAGGGTTTGCTGTTGTTGATATAAAATTACAGAGTTTGGATTTTGTACTATTTCTCTCTGCTGAACTATTGAAAATAAAGAAGATTTGATCAAAGGGTTTCCCCAAATTGGGGTTTGTCCCTAGCTAGCTGCCACATCTTGTGCCTCTTGTCTTGGCTTGTTTTTAGTTGATCATTTAATGTTCTATCTGCACTTTACTTAATGTATATGTGATTGCTAATCTGTGGCTGATAAGAAGAAAAATAAGTAAATTGCTCTAAGCATAAAACATACCATAATTTAACAACATGAGATCTCCAAGACCCATAAATCGTTTGGAGAAATTCCACCCGGATGAAGAGATATTAAAATAATTAATATTTTTAATGGAGTTCCTAAGTCTAAACTTAGGAAAATTAAAATATTAATGTTTATTAATATAATATGGATGAGAAAGTTCTAAGTGACGAGGATCAAGCCAGTTCTAATCTTAGCCGTTGATGAGGGCCTTAATCTCGGTCATTGAATCGTCAATGGGAAAAGTATAAGAGGAGGCTTGAGGGTCAGTTGGAGACACACCAAGAGAGATCAGTCAATTCGATTTTCTGGGGTGAGGTTTGCTGAGGAAATCGAGTTTGTGATCAGTTGCAATGAGGGGCAGTTCAACAAGGGATATCGATCCAAGGCTGAAGAATACATAACAGAGAGGCAGCGCAACGCCTAGGAGGGCTGACGCAAAGGCTGAGGAGGCTAGCACAGAGGGCCAAAGAGGCTGACGCAGAAGCCGTAAAGGCTGAAGCAGAGGACACAAAGAGCTGCAGAGGCTGCACTGAGATGATTTCGTGGGGTAGATTAAGAGCTGATCAGCTAATGCAAAAGTAGAGAGGGTGACGCAGTTCCAGAGGAGTTTGTGGAGCAGCTTTTGTTGTCCAACACAAGGAACAACCAGAGCCACTGTGGGGTTGTTCATCTTGTTGTTGATTAGCCAGAATATCTATCTCTGGATAGAGGTACTACTGCCGAGGGCATTCTCTGTTGTGTGAGCCATTTCTGGCACCCTAGTTGTATCCAAAGATCTGCTTAATAATAAAACCCTCATATATGCTGCACCGGTTTTCCCACATTGGGTTTTTCTGGGGACGATTGTCCAAAAATAACGGTTTCCCTTGTGTTGTCTTAGTTTATTTCAGTTGCTGATCTGTATATTTGTGAAGGCTGCAATTGTGTTTACTTCGATGTTTATATTAATAAATAACTTGTTAATGTAAAGAACAAGTAGGAGATAGTAATCCAGATATTGCAGTAGGGGTTTCTGATGTGTTAGATTCACAATTTTTCACATGGTATCAGAGAAATTGCAGATCAAGGAGGAATGAAGACACCAACCAGGAGAAATCTGGGAATTTGCTGAGAGAAGTAGCTGTCCCGAGAGGCAGTGTTGTTCAAGAGCTAAGGCGGCAAGAGGAGTGACGCAGTGCAGAGAAAGTGACGCAGAAGCTCACATAGAGCTTGCGTCAGCATTCTGAGCCAGGATAAGGGCCAGTGTAGAGGCAAAGAAGGGCATAACAGGTTCACACAAAGCCACACCATCCTTCTCAACCAGGAAGGAGTGAAACAGTTAGCTAGGGAGCTGATCCAGCCTAAGCCGTGATTGCACAGAGCCTAAAGGGCTCAGATTCTTCAGTTGCAGGGGCTAAGGGAGATGTGCAAATTGTGATTTGAGGAGCTAGCGGGACGCTAGTTCTGTCAGTGTAGAACAATGTCTAAGGAGACAGAACCAAGGTAGAGGGAAGCACTACCTTGACGGATTTCTAGCCAGGAAATTTAGATCCAAGTTGCAGCAAGCAAAGGAGGATTGGAGAGGAGTGTTTCAATGGTTGGACGAAGGATTTCTAGGAAGGAAATCAGGACTCAGAGGGAGTCTAGAAGAGGAGCGAATATGGCAGTAAATGGATTGAAGGATCAAGACAAATTGGGCGGGGCTTCCAATTTTGTCATCTGGAAAGCCAGGATCCTGGCAGTCCTGGATAGACATCGCTTCAAGGACTATGCCTTGAGAGTAGTAGCTGTCCCAGTTGACCTTGATGTGAATGACAAGTATGAGGAGGCGTAGGCGAAGGCGAAATGCATGATCCTAGATAGGGTCAAAGATCATGTCATACCACATATTGCTGAGAAGAACACAGAAAGAGAGATGTGGGAGACCCTGACCACCTTATACTAGGGCTCTTCCGTGCAACGAAAGATGTTATTGGAGAATCAATTGAGGTCATATTAGATGCAGAAAGGGGAGCATATAGATCAATTCCTTCTGAGGTTGCAAGAGATTCACGACCAACTTACTTTCGTGGGGTCTACGCCAAATCGAGAGTTCATGGTCAGGACGACAATCCATGTAGTCTTTGAGGAGTGGGAGACATTTGTCCAAGGTATATTGGGTAGGGCAACTCTTTCCGGTTGGGAGGAAATGTGGGTAGCTCTTTGACAGGGAGAGCTCAGGAGATTGACCAAGGCAGGGAGTGGTGGTAAGGGAGTCAAAATCAAGAAGGAAGAGGAGGAAGATGCAGCTCTCGCATCTGCAGGACAACAGGGACTACAAAAGAGGAAGAAGAAGGACATCTCCAAGGTCAAGTGCTTCCATTGTGGGGAGCTGGGACATTATGCATCCCAGTGTCCAAGGAAGAAAGGCAAGGGAGAAGCTTCCGACTCAAAGGCAGCTCCAGCAAAGGCAGAGCAAGATGTCGAGACTGATGACGATTGTGCCATGAGTGCTCATGCGCCTCTAGAGAAGAGGTGGGGAGACATCGAGCTGTAGTTGAGAGGACTACAGAAGATGAGGGGTAGATCCTTGAGGTGCCCAAACTCTTGGATCACATACGGCTATGGGAGCCCTTAACGACAGTAGCATGATGACAGGTGTCGGGTGGAGCAAGATGCGATGGAGTGAAAAGGCAGTGCTAGAGTGTAGAAGTTTGTAGCAGCACAGTGGAAGTTGCAGCAGTGCGAGAGGCACAAAAGAGGTTGCAGCGACTCCGAGCACAAGATAGCAGTAGAGGTAGCTTCAACATCAAGATGCTTCCAGACTAACAAGGATGTCTGTTTTTGGGTGAAGTCAGTTACTTACTGCTTGGTAATTGAGTTGCAGTGCAATAGTTAGCAGTGGTAGTGCTATGGGCAACATGGGCAACATTTTGAGAGGGGGCTGCAATACAAATGTAGCAGTGGCAGTGGTAGTGTCATGGGCAACAATACATGAAGCAACAATGCAGTGGATGTGAGGCATCAGGCCTAGCATTAACACAGAGGACCGATGCGGAGGATTAGTGTAATACTTCGATGGTGAAGTGTTGCTAGAGCACATTCCTTGCTAAGAGGGAGTGTTGATTTTGGGTAGCATCGGATGTGCTCTGTTAGATGATCCAAAAATAAAATATTATCATAGGTTATAAAGTTGGAATAAAATAATTATTAATTTAAGATATTAAATTAATAATTATTATTCTAGAATATTTAAATATTTAATGGAGACATTTAGAATTAGTATATTGTTGTAATAAGATATGACTCTCCAAATGTGTCGTATCTTAGGCTCTATTTTAGGAGATTTGTTAGTTAGTTGTTTTGAATAACATTTATTGTAAGTGGAAACTTGTTATTTAATAAGTGATCCATAATTAGAGGTAGTTAGGACAATGAGCTTATAAATAGCTCATTGCAAGAGTGTTTTGTTGTTCAGGTGTAAATTCTTGCAAAATCAATATGTAATTATTTTTTTTTGATTAAGAAAATTACGTGTCTGAGGACACTTTTGCCATTATTGTGGTATCAGAGCTCCAGTAATGCTGCAGTGGATGTGAGGAGGAGATTCCAGCTCTACAAGTTTTTGGAAAACTCCATTGAATTGATCAATATTTGATTGGTATGGAATTTGTCCAGTTTTTTTGTTTTAAAAGGAACATAAATTTTATTATTGATTTTAGATTTGTAAATTCTAAAATCATTTTTTATTGTTAAAAAAAATATGCGAAATCTGTGTGACTTTTTGCAAAATCTGTATGGCTATTGTGATGCAACGATGTAGATTTGCATCTATTGCGTAACGGTGCCAATGTCAGTGTTCAGACTTTGACAAAGACTCTTGCACTCGACGAATTCTTCAGACTTCTTTTTCTCACACTTGACTTAAGTCTCTTTTTGACCCTCCATTCGCAGATCAATTGCCACTTGATGCTCACGTATCATGGACACTTAATTGCTTGGTAAGTTTCAACAGCAAAGATGCCTATTTTTGGTAGCGCTCACGTCTTTGTTTTTGCAGCAAGGCTATTCAGAACAACTTCCACATAACCACGGCCTTCTTGAGCCATCATTCTGAGCTCCTCATTCAGAACAACTTCCTTATAACCTGATTTCATATCAACCCTCTCCACCCTTCCAAATCTGCCAAATAAACACTCAATCTCCGATTGCCGAGCCTCATATTCTAAGTTTCCACAATACAGTGGCTTCATCTCTTACCCCGACCTATTAACTCGGCACACAAATAGTTTGTAAACAGAGACAGGAAAATCAAGGGACATTTATTCACAAATCTAACTGCCGGAATTCTCGACAGCGACGGCGACGTGACGCATACACACGCAATTGTGTCATTCAAACTGAGTGGGCTAGTCCATCAAGTAAGTGTAGGGTTGAACGTATGGAAGCCGAATGTGGACGTCGATGGTAGCGGTATATTCAGTGTGTCTCAAATTTGGGTAATAAATGAGAGTTAAGCACAAGAAACCATTGAGACTGGATGGATGGTAAATCCAACTTTTTCTAATGGAGATACGCGGCCACGATTTTTTACATATTGGACAGCTGATGGGCATTCCCTGATAAATCACAGAAGAAGAGGCACAGAAATAAGTCCTGATACGAAGATAATGATTTCAAGGCTATGCACTAAAGCCTCCTCGAAGCTCAGACAAACCACCGTCTACTCCAGCCAGCAGACAATGTCAACAAGTGTAAAGAAAAATTTGATCGCTCCTCCAAAGTAATGACTCCTCGAAAATGTCTTTCTTCTGGCTTTCTGGTGTAATCAAATTTGTAATTTTTTTGGAGAGATAAGGAATATTGTATTTTGGAGAGATATGGTGATTTTTTTAAATTTTGGGAATTTATTGTTTGTGGAGTAATAAGGTCATTTGTAAATTTTTGGAATAATGAGGAGATTTTAATTGTAATTTTTTATTTGGAGGGATAAGTGTGACATTGTAACTCAAAGTAATTTTACTTTGAGGGGGGGTAACTTTTTTTTACCAAGTTTTGCAAGAGCATTGTTGTAACAGTCAAATTTTGAAAGTTACCTTGTAAATATTTGAGAAATTGACTAGAGCCAAGTGCAAAGCTCAGTCATTTTTCTTTTGTTTCAACGACTATAGGAGGGTCAAGGCCAAGCCCCGATAGATCGTTTTTATTGCGTTGTGTGTTGTATGTTGTGTTGCCCATCTTGATATTTTATTTGGAGCTTGATTCATGGTGTGAAGTTTCAACACTACAATGTCAAAGTTGATTAATTTGTTTTCTGATTCCGACAAACTTGAAGGTACAAAATCTTATAAAACATGGAAACACCTCATCGAAAGCACTCTCATTTATAATGAATTGTGGCAGGGAATATATGATGGTGATATTAAGCCGAATAAACACACAGATGCAGCTGCACTAGCAAAATGGGAAGTTAAGAATGCCAAAGCATTAGCTTTCATTAAATCTTCTGTCAATGATGAAATGTATGTCCATATAGAAAATGCTACAGATGCATGGTCTGCTTTGAAAATTTTTAAAGACTTCTTTGATACTTAGCCTAAATCAAAGAAAGTTGATCTGCAATTAAAATTGTTGCAACAAAAATTGACTGAAGGAGGTGATGTTTTTGAACATATCTCAAGACTTAAGAATATTAGGTAGGAAATCATTAACGCTGGGTTTCCAGCAGTAGATGATAGTTTTATGGTCACAATTTTAATTGCTAGACTTCCTTCTTCCTACACACATTTTTTGGAGACTCTACAATTAACTAGAAAGTTAGAGAAACTAAAGTTTGATTAGCTCTGCGAAATGTTGACCCAACATGATAAAACCTTTGGGAAGAAAAAGAAAGTTGGTGAAGATGTCTTTTTCACAGAGGCCAGCACTAGTAAATCATCGACTGACAAAGGCAGAGGGAATTTCAATCAAAATCAAGCAGCACATAATGTACAAAGTCGAGGTCGAAGCCAAAGCAGAGGAAACAACTTTAATAGAGGCAATAGTTTAGGCAGGAGTAATTTTCAAGGTAGAGGAAACAATCAAGGAAGAGGCAATTTTCAAGGACAAGGAAATAATAATCAAGGTAGAGGACAACCTCAAAATAGAAGTCAAAGCAGAGGCAGAGGACAATCTTCAGGAAGAGGAAGAGACTTAAGTCAAATTGTGTATCGAAGATGTAACAAATTTGGACATTATGCTGAAGATTGTCAAACTTCTCTTAATAAAATTCCCAAGTTTCATCAGCACTCAGCACAATTTGCAAATGATCAAGATGATGATAACTCGAAATATGTTTTTACTTCCTCGCCAGCATTACAACTTTCATCCCATCTTAGAAGTGATTATGAAGATGCCTGGATCTTGGATTCAGGGGCAACTCAGCACATGACTTGTCGACGTGATTTTTTTTGGAATTTTCAAGGTTGCCAACTTAATTCCATTTTTCTTGCAGATGATACAAAACATACTCCTTATGGAAAAGGAGCAGTTAAAGTTTTCCTCCCTGGCATTAGAGAAAAAATGATTTCAAATGTATGGTATGTACCAACCTTTAAGAAAAATTGTTAGGCCCCTATACTACTAGAGTAACCCCTTATTGTTATTAGTACAACCCACTCATTATATTGATGTACCCATGTAGTGCCCATATTGTTACTATGGAGCCCCATAGAAGCCCACTATTATTAT
>APFE031718779.1:0-36616 GCA_000404065.3 Pinus taeda | reverse complement strand
GGTCCCTTAGACTCCTATATATAGAGAGGAGGTCTTTTCATTTGAATCATCCAAGAATTGTTCATTTATGTAATGTAAAGGAGGTTGCCCCCTCGAAGAGGCTGAATTCTAAGTCGTTGATCTATCTTTTCTATCTTTTCTTGAGCTGGTTTCATAACAAAAATTTGCTGTCTTTAGTCACGATTCGACAAGCAGGACATCAGATAATTATGAAAGATGGCTTAGTTAAGATTAATTCAGTCAAACAGAGCTTGCAAACAGTAATGACAGGTTATGAAGATGGAAAACTGTCAAGGATGAAAGGGACAGTTATTCCAAGGCATTCTGATTTTGCCGAGGCAGTGACTACAGGAATTTCACCTATAATATTATGGCATGTAAGATATGGACATTTAAATTTTGAGAGTCTTTCTCAATTGCAGAAACAAGGGATGGTTAAAGGACTTCCAACTTTCAAAAAAGAAAATGCAAAATGTGAAGCTTGCATTTATGGAAAACAAAGTCAAGAAATTTTTCCAACAAGTTCATGGTGTGCAAATAGGCGGCTACAACTAGTTCACAGTGATGTTTGTGGACCACTACAAACTTCATTTGGTGGTTGCAAATATTTCTTACTATTCATTGATGATTTCAGTAGAATGAATTGGGTTTATTTCTTAAAGCAAAAGTCAGAAGCATTTGAAAAGTTTAAAATTTTTCGCCAACTTATTGAAAATGAAGTCAAAGAAAAGATAGGCACTCTCAGGACAGATAATGGGGGAGAATTCACTTCAAATGAATTCAAAACTTATTGCAGTGATAATGGCATAAAACAACATCTTACCAATGTTTACACTCCACGGCAAAATGGAGTAGTAGAAAGAATGAATCGCACCTTATTAGGAATGGCGAGATCCATGTTAACTTTCAAGAGGTTAAGTCCAACATATTGGGCAGAAGCAATTCACATAGCTGTCTACTTAAGAAACAGATCTCCAACTGCTTCTTTATAAGGAATCACACCTTATGAAGCTTGGTATGGTTTCAAACCACGAGTTAAACATCTTAGAGTTTTTGGATCAGTATATTATGCCTTATTTCCGAAAGAAAAACGAACTAAGCTTGACTCAAGAAGTTTAAAATGCACAATGGTTGGCTATTTTGATGAGAAGAAAGGGTACCATCTTTTGATCAATGGAAAATTTATTGTGAGTAGGGATGTAATTTTTGATGAAACAGAGAGTAAGAGTGCTGAAGAAATTGAAAGACTTCTTCAAAAGTTAGAAACTAAAGGCAGTTGAAGAAAAGGAAATACACAAAGTCAACCAAATTCACCAAATTGGTATGAACTTGATTTTCCTTCATCTAAAGATGATTCATCTAGTCCATCTACTTCAACAACACCATCTGGATCTTCTAGTAGTTCATTCACATCTCCAAGTAGCAGCAGTTCTTCTGACAGTGATTCTCCACCTCCAGAATCTCCAATTTATCGACGAACATCAGTTTATATTAATCCTCTTTACAATGATGGAGACTTTTCAGAATCTCAAACAACTGAGCATCAACTACCAAAATGGGCAGTTCAACTTTTGAAAGATGTAAAGCTTGATGAGAAGAATAAAACAGGCACCAGAAAGTCACATAGAAGTGAAGGCAATTTTGCCTTGATAGAAAATGATTTTACTGAACCTTCCACATACAAAGAAGTAGTAAAACATAAAGAATGGCAACAGGCTATGTTTGAAGAATATCAAGCAGTAATTGATAACAACACTTGGAAACTTGTTGATTGTCCACAAAATGTTAAACCCATAGGATGCAAATGGGTTTACAAAATTAAGTACAACAAAAAGGGCGAACTTGAAAAGTATAAAGCAAGACTTGTCGCTAAAGTTTTTGTGCAGCAGGAAGGCATTGATTATGAGGAAACGTTTGCTCCTATAGCTAAATGGAACACCATCCGATTAACACTTGCATTGGCTGCTCAGAAAGGATGGAAACTTCATCAAATGGATGTGAAAAATGCTTTTCTTAACGGGAATTTACAGGAAGATGTGTGTATGACACAACCACCAGGTTTTGAAATTGAAGGGAAAGAACATAAACTCTGCAAATTGATCAAGGCTTTATATGGGTTAAAACAAGCTCCCCAAGCTTGGTATGCAAAAATGAATGAATATCTTAAGAAAGTTGGTTTTCAACGAAGTGAATCTAATGATACTTTGTATGTGTGACAACAGGGAAAATATCTGGTGATTCTTGTTATGTATGTAGATGATTTGATCATTACTGGCAACCATGATGATCATATTGCACAAGTGAAAAGGGAGTTACATGTAGGTTTTAAAATGACAGATTTGGGATTACTTCACTACTATCTTGGAGTTGAAGTCTTCCAACGTCCACATCATATTTTCATTTCTCAGAGTAAGTATGCAACAGAGGTTCTTCAATGCTTTGGAATGCAAGATTGCAAGCCTGTTCTTACCCCCATGGAGCAAAACTTGAAACTTTCAAAATTTGAAGGGGGGAAAAGGTGGACAGTACTACTTACAGACAGTTGATTGGCAACTTGATTTATTTGACAAATACTCACCCTGATCTATCTTATGCAGTTAGTATTCTTTCACGTTTTATGCAGGAACCACAAGACAACGACTGGAATGCAGCCAAAAGAGTTCTTCGATATATCCAAGGAACAAAAGATTTTTGTCTTTTTTACACAAAGACTAAGAACTCTGTACTTGGTGGATATTTAGATGCCGACTTTGCTGGAAGTATTGATGATCGAGCATCAACATCAGGTTATTTAATGAACATGGGGTTAGCAACGGTGTCTTGGAGTTGTAAGAAACAAGCTACAGTGGCCACTTCTTCAACAGAAGCAGAGTACATTTCAACATGGGAAGCAGCATGTGAAATTGGACTTGGGCATTTCTCAGGCAGAAGCTACATCATTATTTATTGACAGCCAGTTAGCCATCAAACTTGCCAAGAACCCAGTTTTTCATTCAAAGACAAAGCATGTGGACACCAAGTATCATCATATCAGATCTCTCATTCCCAAAGATGTCCTCAAGCCAGTTTATTGTCCTTCCGTAGATCAGATCTCCGACATTTTCACGAAATCGCTTGGCAGAATAAAATTTACTAAGTTCAAGGATGAACTTGGTATCTGTTGTAATGTATCTTTGGATCATAGGGGGAATGTTAGATGATCCAAAAATAAAATATTATCATAGGTTATAAAGTTGGAATAAGATAATTATTAATTTAAGATATTAAATTAATAATTATTATTCTAGAATATTTAATTATTTAATGGAGAAATTTAGAATTAGTATATGGTTGTAACTAGATATGACTCTTCAAATGTGTTGTATCCTAGGTTCTATTTTAGGAGATTTGTTAGCTAGTTGTTTTGAATAACATTTATTGTAAGTGGACACTTGTTATTTAATAAGTGATCCATAATTAGAGGTAGTTAGGACACTGCGTTTATAAATAGCTCATTGCAAGAGTGTTTTGTTGTTTGGGTGTAAACTCTTGCAAAATCAATATGTAATTATTTTTTTCTGATTAATAAAATTACATGTCTGAGGACACTTCTGCCATTATGCTCTAGCCATGGAATTTGGTGGAGAGGCTAAGGCACATGAGATCTCCAAGACACAAAATTCGTTTGGAGAAATTCCACCCGGATGAAGAGATATTAAAATAATTAATATTTTTAATGGAGTTCCTAAGTCTAAATTTAGGAAAATTAAAATATTAATGTGTATTAATACAATATGGGTGAGAAAGTTCTAAATGACTAGAATCAAGCCAGTTCTAGTCGTAGCCATTGATTAGGGACTTAATCTCAGCCGTTGAATCGTCAATAGGAAAAGTATAAGAGGAGGCTTGAGGGTCAGTTGGAGACACACCAAGAGAGATCAGTCAATTCGATTTTCTGGGGTGAGGTTTGCTGAGGAAATCGAGTTAGTGATCAGTCGCAGTGAGGAGCAGTTCAACAAGGGATTTCGATCCAAAGCTGAAGAATACATTAGCAGAGAGGCAGTCAAGTACTGGAAGAGATAGTGTAGAGCCTAGGAGGGCTGATGTAGAGGCTGAGAAGGCCAACGCAGAGGATGCAGAGGTGCAAAGAGGCTGACGCAGAGGACGCAGAGAGCTTCAGAGGCTGTGATGAGGTGATTTCGTGGGGTAGATTGAGAGCTGATCAGCTGAGCAGTCCTTGAAGGGTGACACATTTCCAGATGAGTGCGTGGAGCAGCTTTAGCTGTCCAACTCAATGAACAGCCGGAGTCACTGTGTGGTTGTTCATCCTGTCGCTGATTAGTCGGAATATCTGTCTCCGAATAGAAGTATTGCTGTCGAGGGCATTCTCTGTTGGGTGAGCCATTTTTGGCACCCTAGTTGTATTCAGATATCTGCTCAATAATAAAACCCTCATATATGCTGCAACGGTTTTCCCGCATTGGGTTTTTCTGAGGACTGTTGTCCAAAAATAACGGTGTCCCTTGTGTTGTCTTAGTTTATTTCAGTTGTTGATCTGTATATTTGTGAACGTTGTAATTGTGTTTACTTTGATGTTTATATTAATAAATCACTTGTTAATGTAAAGAATAAGTAGGAGATAGTAAACTAGATATTGCAGTAGGGGTTTCTGATGTGTTAGATTCGTAAATTTTCACAGAGAAGACGCAACGTAGACAACCTGATAGATACCAAGCATTGGTAGCTCAGGTTGAAGAACCCTCTAGCTTTCAAGAAGCTATTTAACACCAAGTATGGGTGGATACGATGGTGGAAGAATACAACTGCATCATGATGAATGATGTCTGGGAAGTAGTACCTAGACCAGAAGATAGATCATTTGCAGGATCATGATGGATCTACAAGATCAAGTATGTTGCAAATGACAGCATAGAGAAGTACAAGGCAAGGTTTGTAGCAAAGGGGTATACTCAGAAAGAAGGAATGGACTATGAAGAGACCTTCGCCCCAGTTGCTCGATACACCTCTATTAGATCTGTTATATCCCAGCAACTCAAATGGGATGGGAGATTCACCAGATGGATGTCAAGACAACATTCTTGAACGGAGTGATAGAAGAGGAGGTGTATATTACTATATAGAACGACCCGTTGACCACTGGAGTGGCACCTGATGATTACATAAAGACCTCATGCCCAAGGACCATCAGATATCGTCAGTCAATAGAGTTTTTTAACTCTACTTCTATCTTCTCATCATCTTTTTTGTACCCAGATTCGACACCCTACGGGGAATTGTAATAAGTGATACTAGTAATGATGAGTTTTGAGTCTGTAACATGCCTAGCATGTTGGGACTCGATCAACAAACAAGTACACCTTGGAGTGTTTTTTTATCTGGTTTTCCCTTATTTTCAGAGGTGGATAATTTTCTGGGTTTTTTCACTCACGTTTTACCCCAAAGCTGGTGTGACGGTTTGAAGGTTGATTCCCTTACACATCTTAGTGTCTAAAGTCGATGTATATTACCATACTAGATCACACAAAAAATTTCGTGGAATTTGGTCAGGTTTAGGTACTCATTTTGTAATTTTTTAGATTTCCCACATGTCAAAAATTGCAAATAAAATTGTATTTAAATTGTAATAAGTGTAGTCTAGAGAAGTTGTATGGGGAATGAGTAATCAAAATTACACTTCTCACCCTCAACTTTCTATTATAACACACTTTGAGGGGTTAATAATGTGTTTTGGACCTTCAAAACCCACTTTTCCTAAGTTTAGTGGGAAATTTGGCAATTAATTAAGCCATAAATTAAATAAATGAAGAAAAATAAATATCCACACATGTGAAATATTGTGGAAATGAGGTGAAGAATTATGAGGGAGTTAAAGTGAAGTCTCAAGGTGATGTGAACTCCTAAAATCAAGGAAATGACATGTGCTCGAATAAAATCAAATTTTTGGCATTAAATGAAAATGCTGTTTGGAAATTCGAATTTGTGAAGTTAATGCACATTTGGGAGGATTTCGGAGAATATTTGGTGGATATTTTTGTGGGAAATTGCCCCCACATGGGTTACCACCCATATACACTTGTCATTCCACCATAAAATTCAAATTTGGCACATAAGGAAAGAAGAAAATGATGTCCACTTGCCAAAATTCGATTTTTACACTTGGCATTGGAGCTCCATTCAACAGATTCAAATTTCTCTTTGGGATTGTCACTTCATGCCACTTGTTTAATCACTTCTACATTGAGATTGGCTCCAATGCCATTTGTCATTGTCATTCTTCATTGGGATTTGCTCCCAACTCTCTATATAATAGAGCCATGGGCTCTCACATTGTATGTATTGTTATTAGCTATTGTGCTTGCAAAAGCGTTGCTGCCTTGTACACTTTTAGAAATATCAATAAAAATTTTGGGGTTTCATTCATGAGGCGTTCCTCCTTTTCGAGTGTGATGAATTGTTGAGCATTGGTATAATTCCTTTTACTCATGCTTTGATCTAATTTGCTTCCATATGCTCTTGTAGATTTGTTAATGTAGAGCTATCTTGCATTGCCATTTAATTTAGAAGTATACTCTAGGTATAGAATGTTCTAGTTAGTTTTAAATAAATCTCTAGAGTTTCTTATCATTGTTTATTGCTAAATCTATATGGAACTAATTATTGATTGAAGTTTTGTAGAGGGAACATCTTGTTGGGATTACAGAATCAAGCGTGAGGGGAAATCTTTGGAGAGACCAATCCACTCTTGATACATTCTTAAAGGAGCTCTCATTTGTTCTTTGAACCTTCATAGCCTTATCTTACAAAGTGGTTTTGCAGAGATTTCGGCACATAGCTTGTACACAAACTGAGAACTTCTAAATTTAAATCTGTGTTAAAAAACATTGTACTTCATTTCTTTCATTTGCTCTCTAAGAACTTGAAAATGGCGAAGCAAAGACGAGAGTTTACTTTCACTCTTTAGCCTAGCCTTTTGTAAATTATAATTGTATATATACATTTTATCTTGCTGATTTTTCCATTAATATTTAACTTATTTTGCAGTCATTGTTTGGATTGTTTGCTAACTCTTGTGTGGCAAATTTTGAAGTGCAACTTCCCGCAACATCTAACAAGTGTTTGCAGGACCTTTGGCAAGTGTTGGGGGCTCGATTTCCAAGGAGGTCGTGAGCCCTTTTGAAGCTTATTTTGGCCAAGTTGAGTTCACTAAAGGGCTGCCCATTTTCCTCCTTAAGCCGTGGGCATTTGGAGGAAACTCACACCTTGTTTCCCTTGCATAAGTGTTGTGATATCTTGTCACTACTTTCTCAAGAAGGAGGTCTAGTGTCCATGTTTCAAGCAATTATTGTGAGGACTCTCATTGAAGTTTAGTTGAGGATTGTGAAGGACCCCCTTCTCTTTGTAATATTAATAAAAGATCTAATTTTCTCGTGGGAGCTTGGGATTTCTCCCATGGTATCCTATCTCCCCATTTAGAGGGAGGCTTCTCTTGGGTGGATTGACATTTGCATGGTTTAAGCTTTCATACTTCATTCACTTACATGAATGCTTTAATTGGGAATTAACACAACCTTCATATCACATTTCATTAAGTTAAAGTTTGTTACAATTTCATTTGAGCTTTGCATTCTTTATCTTATTGTTGCTCGAAGCTACAAGCTTACGCTTTACTTTGGACAATTCATCCTTTACATGCAAGCATTTTATATTCTTAACAAACTTTGATTCGTTTCCATTTACCTTCGTAAATTGTTCATGAGCACTTGAATACATGCTTCAGTTTTATGTTACATTGTTATCTTGAATATTGAAGCAATTTATTGTCATTGTCTATTTGAAAGAAATTTTGTTCTTAAGAAAATAACTTGTATCATTTTAATTCATTGATGAAACACATGCAACACTTGTAAGCTAATTTTATTCCTCCAAGTGAAGTTATAATTGCAACTTATGTTGAACACTATTTAATTTTCAAGCATTGCAAATCAATCTCTTTGAAGCATTTGCATGTATCATTATTTTAATTTGGGGAATTAACACAATTTGCATTTCATCTAGACATTTTAGTGTAGGAAGGCTCCAATCTTCATTAAAATTTTACCTCCAACATAAGTTGATTGAAGTAGACATCTTAGGAATCCTCTACTCCTCTATTGACTCCTCACTGTGAGATCCATATCATTGGGCGATGGTGAGCTCTGGGGATTAAATAGTTAAATTGTAATCTTGTTGTAGAGCTAATTAATAAAATTAACCAAGAGCACTTTCGATTACATTTACTTTACTTGTCTCTTGATGGTTTGAGTTTTCATATGCAAAGTCTATTCCAAAAGCAAGTATTGTAATCATTTCAAACAAGTGTTCTATTTTCATGTTTCAAGTCTAATTGCATATTGATGTTTTGGTTTGACACTTTCTTTCTTTTACATTTCCAAGTTAATTACTAATTTTTTGGTTTTGGCAAGATATGTTTCACATGTTTTGATTTATAAAGTTGATTATCTCAAAAGCATTTTGTATCTTACATATCTTGTGCTAACAATTCTTATTTAAATTTCAGGGTTACTTTGTTTTCTTTTTTGAGAGCATTGCATTTTACTTTGAGCAAATATATCTTTAAATTTTTGAGCAAATTCCTTATAAGGCACTGGTTTTATGGGCTTTTTTAACCATATTAATGATTGGCATTGTTATTTCAAGTTGTTCACTTCATATTTGCTGATAAATCCTTAAAAGTAATCCATTTTCACTATAACACACTCCTAGAAACTCACATCCTTTAACTTAACTTTTCATTAGGGACCACCCCCCTTAGCTAACCTAGGAGATAGATCAAACAGAGAGAATCAGGATTAGTGTGATGGCCCCTTCTTTGAGTCCCCTGCCACCAACCACACCTTGTGGGGTTGAAGGCTTTTCTCACTGACTTGTAGGTAGGTGTAGGTGGCAAGGTCAACATTTTTGGCGCCATTGTCGGGGACAAGCTTTCTTGTACCTGGGAAATCGATTAACCTTTTGGTTTTAGCATATTTGAACTTTAGATTTAGATTCTTGCTCAAGTGGCGACTCCACTCTATCCAAATTTTGCAAGAGTCTCTACTAGGAGAAATTCAAGTGGTCTAGTTAGCCCCTCTCCTGAGCCTGAAAGTGTTTTTAGAGAGAGGTTGGATAGACTTTCTCATAGTAAAGCTCTTGCTAGTCTTGGGCAAGAGGCTATTTCTGATATTCACTTGCTTTTTCAAGAACAAGTAAAGCCTAGCATCATGAATGATCTTTTTGCTCCTTGTGACTTCACTAACATAAATGGCTATCCTCACAATATCCCTGACAAGGCTATTGAAAAGTTGCCTTCCTTTCAAGGTAACAATGCCATTAGTGCAACATCACATATGAAAAACTTTAATGTTTGTATCTTTAAATGGTGTAACATTGCTAATTATGAGGATGTGAAGATGAGGCTTTTTGTTTTATCTTTAGAAGAGGATGCTCTTGATTGGCTCACTGAGCAACCTGCTAACTCATAATGACTCTTTACAAGCCATTCTGACTGCATTTTTAGGTAAGTTTGGAGAGAAGAAGGAAAATAGGCATTTGATCAATGCCATTAGCAACATGAAGAAAAATGAGAATGAGACCATGGAGGAGTTTAACAAGAGATTCAATGAATTAGTAAAAAGCATGCTTGCTACTATTAAACCTCCTGATGAATTTCTTTTATGCCCATATCTAGATGCTTTTGGGGTTGACACTGCCTATGAGTTGAGGAGGAAGGACCCTACAAATCTAAGTGTAGCTCAATCTGAAGCCTTGAAGATAGAAAGGGCTAGAAAGCAATTAGGAAAATCTGAAATTCCTGGTTTCAATAGAGGGCCATGAAAATCAAATGATTCCAAAGGCAAGGCCAAGGAAGAGACTACACATGATCATATTAACGAATTAACTCAACTCATCAAGAGCATGGAAGCAAATCACATTAAAGAAATGCAAGCCATGCAAAATAGGTTGGTGGCCATGGAGAGATCACAAGTGCAAAGATTCCAACCTAGGCCAAATGATAGATGGCAAAAGAATAAAGGCCCTCAACAGGAGCATAGGCCTCCAAATCCATTGGAATCCACCATCATGGTAGATCAGGTTCCCACTTTTTGTAGGCCATGTAATCAGTTCCATGAAGAAGCCACATGCCCATATGTGAAGAGAATCATGGAAAGTGGCATGTTACGAGATGAACATGTAGGGGCAACTGGTCAAATCAATATGTTCTCCATGGAGGATCAGATATACACCATTGAGAAATCAAGAGATTGACCATATGCCTAATAATCTTGGGGTTTACAATATGATTGCAAATTTTGACGAGGTCACTAAGATCTTTGGGGAAAAATCTACATCTGGACAGATTCTTGCTATGGCAAAACACAAAGGGATGACTTATTAGAGAAGGGATATCCAAGACCAGAATAATCACATAAATTTATCTCCTCCTACTTTAGAATTGAATTTTGACTTAGGCAATTGGTTGAATAGTGCAAAGGTTTCTATTCCAATGATAGAACTTTTAAAGATACCATCTCAAAGGGCCAAGTTACTAAGTGCCATTGAAGTTACTCAAAGGGAAGAAAAGCCTAGTGACAAACCAGAAGATGAGGGAATTGTATTGAAAAGTATGAACTGTTATGTGGGGAATGAAGATTATCTACCATTTTACGTTTCTTTGATAGTGAATGGTCGTTTTTTACACAATTGCATGCTTGATTCAGGGGCTTCATCAAATGTTATGACCAAGAAAGTCATGGAGAAACTGAATTTAAGGGTTTCTAGGCCCTATCAGAACATATGTTCAATGGATTCTAAAAGAATTGAAGTGTGTGGGATAATTAAAGATTTACATGTTTTTCTAGTTGCATACATAGATAGAATAATGACTATGGATATTGTTGTGATAGATGTTCCAGATTCATGGGGAATGCTCCTATCAAGAAAATGGGCATCAGATCTAGGTGGCAACCTTCAAATAGACTTATCATATGCCACAATCCACATGCCTGATAATACCTTTGTCAGATTTGATCGAGAGTTAGAGAAAAGATATCATGTTGAAGATCCAAGGAAACCCAACAATGAGATTATCTATAGATCATGCCAGACAGAGAGTGATGCGGTGTTGACAAATTTCCTTCCCCCCTTAACAAAACAGATTCAAAACGAAGCGATTAGGCATAGCTCAAAATGCTTGGGTACTTCAAATCTTCCATCAGAGCATTTTCAAGACCAAGCAGTAGGATTGGCAATAAATGCATCGTCATCATCATCACAACTAACCAAGAAGAAAAGAAAAAAGCAAAAAAAGGAAAAAGATATAAAAAATGAACCAACAGTTTTAAGCAGGATCAAGCCTCAATGCATCAATAGTCGGAAAAGGAAGAGGAAGAGGTTTGGTATATCTAATGGCCACAAACATGTTAATATTGGGGCATGTCATAGTCCCAAGATAGTCAGAATTGGGCAAGGAACATCAAAGAAAGAACCTATGGACTCCACTCATCATGAGACAAAGTGATCTATCAACCAACTGAACCTCTGGATCCCATAGCCAGACTTGCTGCAACATAGCTCTGACAACTATGGGAATCCATCCATGCCTCGTCCCAAGTCCCTGCATGAAATCAATGTATAGGCTCCATATATCACGAACTAATCTGATGCATGCCAAACTGCCTTGTGTCTGCCATTGTGTAGCACTGATGACCACTGGAAACCACATGTGCCAAATAGCTACCCCCTGAATGCAGCCACTAGACAGATGTTTGATGCTCGCGACCGCTTAGTGTATGCGGATCTGTCCTGCCCCATCCAATCATACCACCAAGTATGCCATTCGCATCGTCGGTGAAGTGCCATTACAGTGTCTGAAGCCCGAATACCCACTGGAAAATTGCCTCAGCTATACACGGTATCCCCTGCTCATGCAAAATCCCAAGAAGCCCTACTGAAGTAGAGGCACATGTCTTCCCCATAATCAGCTCCCCAAGTGTGGGCCCAAAGATGAGCGGTATAACACCCTTGCAGAAGATCATCTCATCTCCTAGCCCATGGTTGCCAACTCGCGTACTGTCCAACTATCTAGGGTGAGTCTCCCATGTCTTGCTACCTGAACTGAGGGTATCATGGAACTACAACCTGACCCTCAACAACTGTAAACCATGTTGGAAAGCGATAGGTATGTAAGTCCCCACGGGTATGACCAAGAGTTCGCATGGACACCAAAAGGTAATCCTATGGATGCCCCTTTTTTTGTCCTGGTCCCGCTGATAACTCCATCAAAGACCAGACTCTGTTGAGCAGAATGTCCCTAGATGCTCAACAACATCTCCATCCATACGGGGTGAGCTGCATCCAATGGTATGCCTCCTCTCACTCCATGGTGTAAACCCACGCACCACAACACACAACTATGCATCTACATGCTCACTTGCCAACCACTGCTCAACGCTACATGCTCCTACACGCCACTAAATGCTAGGATTTGAAACCGAGATAGTACGCGTCAACCCACACGCTACCAGTATCGCCTCCACTGTCATATCACCGTACCCTCTGATGCATGGGCCTCGCCCCCTGTTGTGGCCACCAACAACCCCCCTTTTATTTAGTGTTATTACTAATACTAAATAAATGGGGACCCTTAGTTAAAAAAATTCAAAAAAATCAATTAGTGATTGTATTTCCTTTTCAATAAAACTTACCATTATAAACTTAGGAAAATACCTTTGAAAATATCTAAAAAGCTTAAGTTTCATGATGGGAAAAGATAAAATCGCTCCTCAAAGGATATCGCATCGCAGGAAAGATAACAACATGCCTACTTACAAGCTAAACTCTAAAATCGCGAGAATGCGATGCGAAATTGCATAAGGATAAACATATATCGCATGGCAAGTCTTAGAACCACACTTATAATAAAAAACCATAGAAAACGCCGATATGTGATAGCGCATAATCGCGCCTTGCAAGAAACTGCTTAACACAAAACATGCATATATTATAATGCTGCGATATTGCGATTATGTGATGTTGCGACCCTGTGATATTGCGATTATGCGATGTTGCGACCATGCGATACTGCGAAATTGCGATAATGCGACAAAATGATCTTACGATAGGACAACAGAAAGATCTTGCGATCTTGCGATTATGCGATGCAGCGATCAACGATATTGCAAAGCAAATCGCGAAATCGTCCCATCGCAAATTTTTCTGGTTCATTATTCAAGAAAAAGTGTTTCCATTAAACGAGACTGGTTATGTGCTTTAATGCTCATTTATGAAGTAGTTGCCAGTTGTTAATGAATATAGTTTTGAGTTTATCGAAGAGCCAGTTCACGTAAGGTGATATACTTTTGCATGTCTTCGGCAGTCAAAGCATTCCCGTCTTTATTTATTATCATTACTCTCCCCTCACTTGTAAACTGCAGGAACAAAGGACAAAAGGTTATACAAAGCAATGTAGAGGAAACTACGGTGAAGATAGGCGAGGCTCTGATGTCTGAAGATAAAGAAATGGCACCCTTATACACAGGCACCGCATGCAATAGAAACGCGGGTATTTTCACCTGGGAAGGCATAGATAATATACTTGAGGAAATAAATCCTAAGGAAATGGGATTTATAGTTACTGCAGATTCATCATAGTTTTCTAAAACCTCAGTTGCAGATTTAGCTTGTTCAGTTCTGCACCGAGTAGTAGCAAGACCCAATCCGCCAAAAGAAAACACGCAAGAGGCAAAAAACGCATCAAGGAAGCCCAGATCGAGAAACAGAGGCAGTTTCCAATGCGCGATTAGCGCTTAGTGCTAATCACGCATCGCCAGGAAAAAATTCTTGAAAAGCCATAGCAGCTATAATCAGAGTGAAGACAGAGGGCTCAAGAAAAGGCAGATTAACTAAGTTAAATTCAGTTTTTTACTGGGTTTACTCAGTAGAACCACATAGCAGGTGCATGACTCTCAAACAAGCATCATAAATTCTGCCGAAAAGATGATGCCAGCTCTAGCAGTTTCCGTTTTCACAGGACAACTAAAGGCCAAAGTCGGCCAACCGACTTTGCTAAAGCAAATGCTGAATGCTTGCAACATTAAGGAGAAAATACATAAATAGTTAGTTTTAGATTTAATTTTAGAAATAGTTTTATTTTATTTTTCCTAGAAAAAGGACGGTCATTTAAACTGTATCCTAAATTTTTGTAAATAAGTTATTTTTAGATTAGTCAGTAGTATTTAAACCCTTCTCATGCATTTAGAGAAGGGTCCAGAAATTTATCAAAAACTTGTCTTCAGAACATGCACTTTTGCACCCTCCGAGGAGGTTTTGATGAATGAATGGAACAAGATTTATTAATTTTTGCATCTGATATCTGCTACTGATGTTGCACTTCTATACTCTTAGTGGATGTTGGATTGAGAAGAGATAAATCGTTATTGCTTGAAGCTCATGAGTAGAAGTAGTTATAAATGGTACTTCTATCTCTTAACTATTTCTATTTCCTGTGTTAAAGTGATATTTAAATTCAGTTATTTATATGTTAATGCTTGAATGCCTGAGTTATCATTTGGCACTTTTGTACGGTGATAGCTATTTATTTGTGCTTAATATATAAGAAGCTTACTATGTGATATGTTTTTCACAACTGTTTCACCTAACTTTTTATGTGAAGTGGTTTATCTATATTGAATTCTTTCCTTATGACAATTGAATGATCTTTATTAACGATTGTTATTTGAAATCATTTTAGATCGCACAGAAGAAAGATTACATCCTGGGTTAGTATAGACTTAGATATTTCTATTTTATTAGAATACAATAGCATGTCATTAGATTAAAGTTAGAATTAGAGCATCTTAATTAGGAACTGTTAGATCAGAGATATCATATTCTACACACACACACTCATAAATTGGGAAACTGGTCCCATTATCCCCAGTCGGACCCACTATAGCAAACGGAAAAGGAGCTGCCAACCAAGGTCCGGACCGGGTGGTATCCCCCTTGTTGTAGACCCAATTTTCGGGGCTTCAACATATTTGGCGGTAGAAGGAGGGCCTCGAACTATGAATGGCAAGCAAGTCCAAATCAAAATACCATTCTGAGAGTAAATCACCCTCACCATCTCCCTCGACTTCTCCATTGCATTTAGAAGCTTTAAATCAACCACCAGAAGTCGTAGGACCAATAGTCGCTGCCACAAACCCCGACATTTCAGAACAATCTACTATTGAACCGTCTGAAGTCGAATCTCTGATTCAAAAACTTCAGCGATTTTCTATATCTTCTCAAAGATCTGATAAATCTCAAGGCAGCATGACTTCGCAATATAACCCTGCGCATCCCTCAACCAGTCTAAAGAGCGAAAAGTTTGGTGTTCAGCCAACTGAATTACCTCTACCCACTAGGAAGAGAGCAAGGAAATCATCTAAAGGGTCCAATAGCGAGACTCTTTCATCGCCATCATCCATCTCAACTTCCTCACCGCGAAGTCAACCATCCACTCCGCCACTTCAGATCATTGTCCACCAACCTACTGGTACTTCTACATCCCCTTCTCAATCATCCGGAGTTATTATATCCTCATCTTCTCAATCTCAAGGATCATCTTCTGCACTTCCTTCCGTTAGTAGATTAGCGATGGCTCAATCTCCATGGAATAACCCAGGGGCAGTCTTAATGCCTGCACCCTTGAGTCAGTTACTAGCCCATCCTGAAAAATGGCTGCCTAAATTCAATCCTGAAGAAGGCATGCTAGCGGAAGAGCATATCAATAACTTTATGCTATCCATAAATCTTAATGGAGTTACTAATGAAGATGCTGTCGTTCGACTTTTTCCTTATACCCTTCAAGGAACAGCCAGATCATGGTATTTTTCACTACCATCTGGATCTATTGCTAGTTGGGACATCTTCGAGGAGCAATTCCTCATTAAGTTTGGTGATGATAGGTCTACTACGACGTTGATTAGTGACTTGTCAAACCTCAGGGCCCAACCAAAAGAACCTATCAAAGACTTCAATTCTTGTTTCAATAAACTATTAAGCAAAATTCCTACTGCTTCCAAGCCCAACGAAGAAGTGTGAAGTGAATGGTAAATTACTACTTTACCATCAAATATAGCAATCTTCGTGGATAGGGCTAATAAGACAACTTTGGCTGAAAACATGAAAGAAGCAATAGCTGTAGAAAAACGGATTATAGCCCTTGAAAAGAAGACCGGGACCGCAGAACGGAAGTCTAAGAAGGTAACATTCAAAGAAGATCCCAAGAAAAAGCAATCGAAAGATCCTTTTGATTTAGAAGGATTACAAAAAGTTTTGAAGATCATGTCTAACGAGATGGTCGACATAAAAAAACAAGTGGCAAAAACTTCTTCAAAGAAGCCATACAGAGCTTTTAAAAGAAATCCCTCGAATGATTCAAAGCCCCCCAACGCTATTACGAACGTTGAATCTGAAGAAGAAGAAGAGGAGATCGCTACTGAAGAGCAAGCTGATGAAGAAGAAGTTGTAGAGTTACAAGGAATGTGGGATTTCATCCTCCCACAAGAAGAGGATCAAGAAGCATTCCCGGTTAGTACACGAAGCAGAAATTAGCTTGATCCCCCCCAAACTACCCCTAAGCCAAAGAGCGCAAGCTCGACAACGAAGGATAAAGTCGCACCCAAGAAGACAACATCTAAAGCGACTCAAACCAGCCCAATCCCAACAGATTTCTCTACTCCATCTAAAATGCTGATCGTTTCGGATGAAATGGAGTACAATATTATAGAAGATATGAAGAAGACTCGGGCCAACATCACTCTTTACGAATTGAGCAAATTAAAACACCAGCAAAAGATACTTTTGAAAGAATTACATGCTGTGCCAGTTGCACCTTTGCCTGCCGCTGTAATTTCTCAAGCTTCCCATGACATGGGAAGACCTCCGACTAATGCGATTAACAAAGTTGGTCCAAATGACGTCGCATTAATTGGAGGAAGATCAAGATCTCATGCTCCCCCCTTTTTTCTTACCTATGAAATTTTTAATAAAAATGTGCATAATTGCTTAGTTGATTCTAGAGCTTCATCGAATATTTTACCAAAGTCAATATGTACAAAATTGAACGTTCAACCGCAGAAGTCTGCTGTGCGCATAGTCCAGCTAGATCGATCACAAGTCGAGGTAATTGGCGAATTGAATCAGGTTACCATAAGGCTGTCATCCAACCCAAAGGTATGTCAAGTTATGACATTTTAGTTGCTGATATTCCAGAATTTTATGGCTTAATTCTTAGCAGGGATTGGTCAGAAAAACTCCATGGATACGTCGCAACTGATTGGTCACACATGTGGCTGCCCTACAATGATAAACCAAATCAAATAAAAGTTGAACGAGAACGACATCAGAAATACATAGTAACAGAGCTAGAGGGAGAGAATGAACCAGTAGCATATAACAACAACATTATTGGCAATTACTCAGTAGATTCTTTCCTAGGAAATTTTAATGCTCACACATCACCTTACTTAGAACATTCTGTTTTATCTCAAGTCGAAATTTTTTCTCAAACAGATAGTTCTAAATGTATCAATTTTTTAAATTGTCCTGTAAATAAATCTTCATTTTGGAAATTATTTTTTGATGGTTCTAAATCTAACGAAGGGGTAGTAGGATGCGTGCTAGTTAGTCCAGAAGGAGATAAAACTATGTTAACTTGCAGAATCAAATTTGATTGCACCAACAATACAGCGGAGTATGAAGCTTTAGTCCAAGGGTTGTACAAAGCAATCAGATTAAATGTCAAATACCTTCAAGTTTTCGGAGATTCTGAAATTGTAGTCAGACAGGTACGTAATACTATACATTGCTTATCAGGTCATTTAAAACATTATCAATCTTTAGTTCAAGATCTGACTGAGCACTTTATAGCATTTAATATTTCATCAATTCCCAGACTCTAGAATGCAAGTGCAGACCTTTTAGCTAACGTAGCTTCTAAACTTATCCCTTCAAAAGATTTTAGTCCTAATAGATTTTCAATAGAACTAATCTTTCGACCTTCTATTCCTGATAACATCACAAATTGGAGAATTTTTAACGACGATCCTAACATCGTGAGTTTTCTCACATCTGAAGGATCCTATATCAATCAAATAATTGTCGAAGACCAACATGATTGACAATTGCAACAAGATAGCACTAACAATGCTATACCTAAGTCGGTAGTCAAACTAGAAGACCTTTACGATTTGAAAGATCGGTTTAAAAGATCTACTAATTCAAAACTCCAAAGTTCAACTTTGAACTACGAATTAGTAAATCTGGGAACTGATGCAAAACCACAAAACGTCAATCTAGGCCTTGGCCTAACTCCGGAAGAAAAATTAGCATATATCTGTCTTTTGAGACAATACAAAAATGTTTTTGCTTGGAACTATGATGAACTTAAAACATATGACACTTCTATCATCCAACATACTATTCCACTGATGGAAAATGAAAAACCAGTTCAACAGAAGTTGAAAAAAATCCATCCCAATTTAGAAAATCAGATTAAATCTGAACTCAACAAGCTATTGAAAGCCAAAATAATCTTTCCCATTCGACATTCCAAATGGGTCTCCAACATGGTCCCTGTTAGAAAGAAAAACGGAGATATTAGAATCTATATTGACTTTCGAAACCTTAATAAAGCCTGCCAAAAGGATAATTTTCCTTTGCCTCCTATGGAACAAATTTTGCAGGCAGTTGCTGGGTCAGAGTTAATGTCTTTTTTAGATGGATTTTCAGGATACAATCAAATGTTTGTACATCCTGACGACCAATTAAAAACCACATTCAGAACCAAATGGGGTACCTACGCATATCAAAAAATGCCTTTTGGTTTGATTAATGCTGGTGCCACATTTCAGAGAGCCATGGACATTGCATTTAGAGGTTTAGTTAATAAGTCTGTGGTAATCTATTTGGATGATATAACTATCTATTCCAAGAGACGAAGCAACCATCTCAGAGATTTAAAACAAATCTTCCAACGTTGTTTAAGGTATGGAATTTCACTCAACCCTAAAAAGTCCTTTTTCGCATTAAGTGAAGGAAAACTTATAGGATTCATAGTGTCAAAAACTGGAATTCACATTGACCTTGACAGAATCAAAGAGATTTCCGAAATTTCCCTACCTCACAACAAAAAAACTATGCAATATTTCCTTGGTCAAATCAACTTTGTAAAGAGATTCATTCTAGATTTTTCAAGAATCGTGTCTCCCTTGCAAACGATGATAAAAAAGAACTCAATCTTCAAATGGGGTCAAGACGAATATGAGGCATTCAATCTAATCAAACAAGCAATTGTTAATGCTCCATCTTTAGCGACTCCAAATTTTTCAGAGCCTTTTGTTTTATATACATTTGCATCTGACAGATCATACGCAGCGATACTTACTCAGGAAAATCAAGAGAAGGCAAAAGCCCCGATTGCTTTCTTTAGTTCAAATTTACAGGGAGTTGAATTAAATTATTTAGATGTGGAAACAGGGTTACGCTGTTTTCAAAGCAATCAAATATTTTAGACCCTTTTTACTCAAAACCCGCACAAAAATCATTGTACCGTTTCCAGCAGTAAGGAATCTTTTAGTACAAAAAGAGGTGGGTGAGAAAAGAGCCAATTGGGTTACTGCCTTACAGGAATATGATGTAGAAATCAAACCAGCAAGCATTGTAAAAGGTCAAGGCTTTTGCAAAATGCTGGCCAGAGCATCGCTGATATATGAAATTCCATCTGCAGACATACAAGTGTACGAGGTAAGCCTAAACGATAATGAGTCATTATATGCCAATATCATTTATTATTTGAAGAATGGGTATGCCCCCTCACACCTCGATCATACTAAGAAAAGAGCTCTAATATTGAAAGCCAAACAATATCAACTCTTGAATGATGTTCTTTTTAGGATAAATTACGATTCTGTTCTACTTAGATGTCTTGAAGAATCTGAAGCTAAAAAAGTTTTGCAGGAACTCCATGATGGACGAGCAGGCGGACACTATGCTGGAGATGCTACTGCACATAAAATCTTACGAGCAGGATATTACTGGCCCACATTATTCAAAGAATCGCACAATTACGTGAGGAAATGTCAAATCTGCCAAACCGCTGCCGGGAGACAGAAGAAATCGTCCTTGCCACTACAGCGAGTCAACATTGAGCAACCTTTTGATCAGTGGGGATTGGACATAATAGGTGGGATCGTTCCTCACTCTTCTAAGCAACATATATACATCCTTACAGCAACAGATTACTTTACCAAATGGGTAGAAGCAGTTCCACTCAAGACGACTAATACCGAACATATCATTGATTTCATAGATCAATTCATAATCACCAGGTTTGGATTGCCTTCTGCTTTAATGTTTGATAACGCATCATACTTTTCTGGAAATGCAATGACTGAATTTGCACTTAAAAGAGGTTTTAAACTTAAATATTCCGCCAATTATTATCCACAAGGGAACGGGTTAGCTGAATCTACCAATAAAAACCTAATCAGGATTATCAAACGAACAATTCACCAAAATCATAAAAATTGGCATAAGTCTTTAATATACGCTTTATGGGCAGATCGAATAACACAAAAAGCTTCAATTGGCACTTCTCCATTCAATTTAGTTTATGGAAAAGAAGTCGTTCTCCCGACTCATTTAGCAATCCCCTCTTTGTCTTTAGTTCAATATATTGATGAAGTACCAACTTCCTCCTTACAACTAAGGCAAATGGAAATAATCAAGTTAGAAGAACAAAGAGAGCAGGCCAAAAGAACTCACGCTCATCATCAAGCATTAGTAAAATCCTCTTTTCATTCAAATATAATGACCAGAAAAGATTTTCAGATGGGAGATCTAGTTTTAAAATGGGACAAGGCCCATGAGGAAAAAGGGAAACATACAAAATTTCAACGAATGTGGCTTGGTTCTTTTCAGATTGTAGAAGTCATAGGTCCGTCCACTTTTATGTTGCAGGATTTAGCAGGAAAAAGAGATTCTTTACCTGTTAATGGTCAGATCCTTAAGAAATATTTTCCTTAGAAGATTACTCTTCTATTTTGTAGATTAGATTTTTATTTTCATAAAACCAGTTGTGAATGGTTACATTAGGAATTTACGAAAAAGACACCAATTCTCTTTCAGATTTTGATCATTCACTTGTATAAATAGCAAATCTTTTGGAAAATTGATCTTTATTGTAGAAAGATACAGTTAAAGACTCTAGCCTAGATATGATACTAGTTTCAACTTCATAAAATTTGATGAAAACAACCTATAGTGAGAAATTGTTTTATATCAGTGTAATGAAAGGTATCAATAACAAAATAAAGATTCTCTGTAGAACAGCTCTTTCCAAAAACTCTATTATTGTCGTCCAGAGCTATCTTAAGGAAACAATGACTTCCTACTAAGGAAATCACAAATTTCAGAGGAACAATCCAAGGATACACTTTATCTTAAAGAGTGAGAGGTCTCATCATGAGCTGGCTTATCATAATTACAGATATTATAACTTGCTGACATTGCCAAAACTGCAATACCACAACAGGGCAATGATTCAAGATTGTTGCAATCAAAAGACAAGGGGTCTCATCACGAGCTAGCTTGTTCAGTAAGTTATAAATCAATTGAATGACTGTGTCATAAATTGGCTATCAAACCAAGACATTGCTCTTTAAGAATAAAAGAAGATCAAATGCAATAAGTGTTGATGTGGATTCTTGTTTGAGAATTGTAGGTTTCTTTACGTAGGATTCAGGATCATTGCTGGGTAACAGGTAACCCTGTCGAGGCTATGAACGCCTGCTGGCAGCAGATGCTCTACCTACGACAAATGAGCATATTTAAAACTGGTTTACAAAGAAGACTTTGTTTTATCTTTATAAACCAAGTAACGGCTGATGTAAATACAAGAACTCGCTTGAGGAAGCAAATAATCAGAGTTGAAAATAGTTGAAACAAAATATCATTGATAGGTTAGAACATAATGTACTTTATCTTTCTATAATAAAGTTCAATTTTCTGGAAAATTTTCTGTTTTGGAAGTTTAGAAAATTCAAAAGAAAAACAGAGATAACTGGTTCTTCCAAGTGAATCGCCAATTATTGTGGCCACCAACAACCCCCCTTTTATTTATTGTTATTACTAATACTAAATAAATGGGGACCCTTAGTTAAACAAATTAAAAAAAAATCAATTAGTGATTGTATTTCCTTTTCAATAAAACTTACCATCATAAACTTAGGAAAATACCTTTGAAAATATCTAAAAAGCTTAAGTTTCATGATGGGAAAAGATAAAATCGCTCTTTAAAAGATATCGCATCGCAAAAAAGATAACAGCATGCCTACTTACAAGCTAAACTCTAAAATTGCGAGAATACGATGCGAAATTGCATAAGGATAAACATATATCGCATCGCAAGTCTTAGAACCACACTTATAATAAAAAACCACGGAAAACGCCGATATGCGATAGCGCATATCGCAAAATTGTGCCTCGCAAGAAACTGCTTAACACAAAACATGCATATATTATAATTCTGCAATATTGCGATTATGCGATGTTGCGACCCTGCGATATTGCGATTATTCAATGTTGCAACCATGCGATACTGCGAAATTGCGATAATGCGACAAAACGATCTTACGATAGGACAACAGAAAGATCTTGCGATTATGCGATGCAGCGATCAGCGATATTGCAAAGCAAATCGCGAAATCGTCCCATCGCAAAATTTTTTGGTTCATTATTCAAGAAAAAGTGTTTCCATTAAACGAGACTGGTTATGTGCTTTAATGCTCATTTATGAAGTTGTTGCCAATTGTTAATGAAATATAGTTTTGAGTTTATCGAAGAGCCACTTCATGTAAGGTGATACACTTTTGCATGTCTTTGGCAGTCAAAGCATTCCCATCTTTATTTATTATCATTACTCTCACCTCACTTGTAAACTGCAGGAACGAAGGACAAAAGGTTATACAAAGCAGTGTACAGGAAACTACGGTGAAGATAGGCGAGGCTCTGATGTTTGAAGATAAAGAAATGGCACCCTTATACACAAGCACCGCATGCAACAGAAACGCAGGTATTTTCACCTGGGAAGGCATACATAATCTATTTGAGGAAATAAATCCTAAGGTAATGGGATTTGTAGTTACTGCAGACTCATCAGAGTTTTCTAAAACCTTATTTGTAGATTTAGCTTGTTCAGTTCTGCATCGAGTAGCAGCAAGACCCAATCCGCCAAAAGAAAACACGCAAGAGACAGAAAATGCATCAAGGAAGCCCAGATCGAGAAACAGATGCAGTTTCCGATGCGCGATTAGCGCTTAGTGCTAATCGCGCATCGCCAGGAAAAATTTCTTGAAAAGCCATAGCAGCAATAATCAGACTGAAGACAGAGGGCTCAAGAAAAGGCAGATTAACTAAGTTAAATTCATTGTTTTACTGGGTTTACTCAGTAGAACCACATAGCAAGTGCATGACTCTCAAACAAGCATCATAAATTCTGTTGAAAAGATGGTGCCAGCTCTAGCAGTTTCCGTTTTCACAGGACAACTAAAGGCCAAAGTTGGCCAACCGACTTTGCTCAAGCAAATGCTGAATGCTTGCAACATTAAGGAGAAAATCCAGAAATAGTTAGTTTTAGATTTAATTTTAGAAATAGTTTTATTTTATTTTGCCTAGAACATGCACTTTTGCACCCTCCGAGGAGGTTTTGATGAATGAATGGAACAGGATTTATTAATTTTTGCATCTGATATTTGCTACCGATGTTGCACTTCTGTACTCTTAGTGGATGTTGGATTGAGAAGAGATAAATCGTTATCGCTTGAAGCTCATGAGTAGAACTAGTTATAAATGGTACTTCTATCTCTTAATTATTTCTATTTCCTGTGTTAAAGTGATATTTAAATTCAATTATTTATATGTTAATGCTTGAATGCCTGAGTTATCATTTGGCACTTTTGTACGGTGATAGCGATTTATTTGTGTTTAATATATAAGTAGCTTACTATGTGATATGTTTTTCACAACTGTTTCACCTAACTTTTTATGTGAAGTGGGTTATCTATATTGAATTCTTTCCTTATGACAATTGAACGATCTTTATTAACGATTGTTATTTGAAATCATTTTAGATCGCACAGAAGAAAGATTACATCCCGGGTTAGTATAGACTTAGATATTTCTGTTTTATTAGAATACAATAGCATGTCATTAGATTAAAGTTAGAATTAGAGCATCTTAATTAGGATCTGTTAGATCAGAGATATCATATTCTACACACACACACTCATAAATTGGGAAACTAGTCCCATTATCCCTAGTCGGACCCACTATACCAAACGGAAAAGGAGCTGCCAACTAAGGTCCGGACCGAGTGGGTATCCCCCTTGTTGTAGACCCGATTTTCGGGGCTTCAACACCTCCAAATCCTCCCTGAGAGACTCGAGAGGAGAATCCTCTTATGCACCAGTGGCAACGCCACCACTATGCTGCTCCTCGGTGACCTCCCAACTAATTACGGAGTCCCTGGCCCCATCCAAGGCACTATCTGGTGGCCTGCCAATTCCACCTCCTGTAATAAACTCCTGCCAGAGTATGTTGATCATCCAACGATCCCATGTACAACCATCATACTAAAACGACTTAGGAAGTCCACTCGCAAACTGACGAGCCATTGGCGTTGGCTGAGACTCCCCTAATGACTGCTTGCGCTCAACTGCTGGGTCAAATATACCACCAATGTTGTAGTCAATTTTCATATTTGGTAAGCGGTAGGTAGTCCCACCTGCTGACTCTCACCCCAACCTATGACCAACCCCATACGCCTAGCCCACTCCATCGAGCACCAACTCAGAATCTCTTGCCATCCAACACCAAGGGAGGGACCGAGAGCATAAACTCCCGTACACAGAATGAGCCCTCCATCCTGCTAAGGATGCACCTTGCGCAACTCATGTTGCCTCATCTCACCATCCTAGTCAACACATAAAATATGTCGAGGTGACTCTGCCTTTCCCTCTCCAATGTGTAGTGGTAACTTGCTAGTGCTACTGGTCTCATCTATGTTGTCTAAGTAGGGTTGCCCCATCGCTCCAATGTGCACTCCAACTGAACCATTAGGGAACCCAACTGTTCCCCAATGCGAGTCAGTTTGGCCGCTGACTTAGCATAAACTGTTCGCATGCCCTCTGACTGCTTATTCTGTTGCAAAATGGCCTCTTGCACTGTTGTGTCCTTCTTTCTCAACGCTAGAAGGATAGCCCAAAACTGATGAAACTGTGGAGAGCGGTTATCCTCTGTAAACTCCGTCACTGCTCTGGACCCCTCCGTCTCTTCTGGTACCTCCTCAACGACAAGTATGCCTCCTGGCACCTCATCAACCTGCTATGGGCGACCATCATCTAGAAATTGGGTCATAGCATCGGGTACCTCATCAACTATTGGCATCTCATCAATGGATGGCCCTCTGAGTGTATGCTCTACTCCCTCAACCAAGGTGTCAGCTAGAGCCACCCAAGAGGCCTCCAACAATGGTGATTCCTGCGCCACACCAAGTATATCGATGTGCCCCTCACCATCCTGCATGTCCTCCTCAACCTCCTCCTCAAGCTCCTAACATCTAAATCCTAGTCTCCACTAGCAGAAACGCCCCCGCGTCTCACCCTTTAACTATCCTCATCCAGTCCACTCCCTTTGAGGGGGTTTGATGTCATCTCAGTCAAATCTCTCATAAGCCTCCATGTGAACTCTGTGTACGATGTGATACGTGCAATGTGCATGACGCAAAGAGATCAACCCTTGGTACCACCACTCCATAGCATCTCCGTCCAAGTGCAAAGTGGCACGTCTAATAGCATCTGCCTCCCTCATGGGGTTTAGCCAGAAATATGTGTCCAATTCTTGTACCCATTTTTTGACAGAACTCCTAGTTGAACCATCAAAGTGGGTGAGGGTCATTTTTCCCTCAATGATACTCACTCTCCCTTGAGACATGGGTTTGTCTACAGTTCACCCATCACAGTGCATACATGCCCAAATCTTACATGATCTAATTGGCTGCTCCACATCTGGCCAAGATCATGCTCTAATACCACTCTAATGTTCCGAATGGAAATTTTTACAATGATATCAAAGACATGCAAAGATAGCAACACAAAAATTTTCAGGAATGCAATTGCATACACAAACCAGAAATTTATGTAAATCCCCAAACTGGCCAAGATTTTATTAATAATAGTTGTTGTGGTACAAATGAGTTGGAGAAAATGCACTTGGGCTTGCACAAGGCAAGCTACAAGCACCAGGTGATGAATACAAGAAATATCAACAACTATAATAGCAGGCTCCTCGAGAAAACTGTGTTGCTGCTCCAAAACTGCATTGTTGCTTGACTTCACCCCCTGATTTGCCCACTCTAGATTACCCAGAAATTCTAGGAATTTGGGATTGTGATCCTTGCCCAAAACCCAGAAAAACCCAGAAAGGGTTTGGCTTGGTTCCAACCTTCAAAAATTGACCCTTCGCAGTTTGGCGCTCCTCCAAATACGAATTTTGTTGCTATGACTGATCTTGTCAATCTCTGCACTCCCAACTCCAGCAATCCTCCTCAAATGGCCCTCCAAATGAGCTACCAGCTTCCCAGCTCCAAAATCCCCAGGATAATGTTGTCCCAACAAATCTCACTCCAATGACTGCACAGTTCGCGCGCTGCTGTTACTCTCCCTACTCTGCATTGTCGTTACTCTCCCTGCTCTGTGTTGCTGCTACTTTCCCTGCTACTGGAACTCAACCTCCTTATTGCTATTTTCCGGCTGCTGTAACTCGGCCCTCTTGTTGCTGTAACTCGACCCTCCTGCTGCTCCTTTTGTTAGCCTCACTCTCATGTGATGAAAACAATTATAAGTCCAAAACAATTAAATTAATTTAAATCATGAAAGTTAGGATTTAATCCCACCTTTCTAGATTGAGTTTGTTCCTCATGGTTAGGAGTCAGTTTAGGCTTAGTTGGTTGAGAGATTCTCTCCAACTAATTAGGCTCCTATATTAGTGTGTTGTTGAGATATTTTCTCAACCATAGAGTCCAAGATAGACGTACTATCTTGAGACAAACTTCCTCATGTATTTTTTTGTACTATTATCATTCTTTGTACATTGCATTACATGATGAGAGGAATACAGTAAGGCTCTCAGGCCTTTTCCGCCATGTCTATTTTGTATATTTTTGCTATTTATTTTATGAGTGTTTTATTATTAGTTTGTTAAATTTCTTCACCTTTCCCTGCGGCTGCAACTCGACCTCCTTCCTGTTACTTCCCCTGCTGCTATAACTCTACTTACTGCTGTTTTAAGTCGACTCATTGCTACTAGCATGACTTGGAACGAAGTAGAATTCCCTCCTAGCGCTGGCACTCGAAGTCCATCGAAGAAAGGGTTGAGATCTCCGCTCGGAGACACTCGTCTGCTAAACAACACAATATTAGCTCAATTGAACATCTAAGGCAAATTCGACTTTCTAATAGACAAAAGACCCCTATTTCTCCCTCATTCCTTCCTTTTATAGTTGTTGGCCATGCATTCCTTGTGGATCCCTCCACCAATTTGATTTGCCTCAAGGAATTCGAATTCCTTCTTCCCCAAGTGCGTACTTCATGTGGGCCCCATATTCCACTACCAATTTAATTATCTTTTCCTCTAATGTTGGTGGCCTCCATTTCTCCAAAAATTAAGTGGGGATTCCCTCAACCCACTTTTCCTAAGTTTACATGCCAAAACATTCCCAGCACTGAAATTGCAAAAATGGGAATTCTTCTTAGTAAAATTAATTTAATTGGGGACATTACAGAAGTCACCACAGATTTTCCCTTTGGTCTTGGCACAACATCCCATACATCATTCTTCATAATCGATTCATATTCCTCGGCCATAGCAACTTTCCAAACTTGTTCTTTTACGACTTCTTCAAATGTGGAAGGTTCGGCTTGAATCATAGTGCTCATGGCTGCAACATATCCTTGGTACCTACATGGCTACTTCCTTTCTCTAAATGATCTTCGAATGGGAACATGTCTCTCAGCATCCTGTAGAGTGTCACAGAGCCAAGGTGGTCTCTTCCTAGTAGGAGGATCACTTAGAGGATGATCTAAGGGATCCATAGGCTCCATGGGATCATCTACAATATCAGTCTCGGACTCAGGCAAGGAAGGACCATCTAGAATATCCCTATTATCATTCCTCTTCTCGGGAGGAGGAACTGGAGGAAGGCCTTTTCTTTTCCAAGAGCAGCATCTTCATCGAATGTTACATCTCTGCTAATTTCAACCTTCCTTTGACCAGGAATGTATATTCTATATGCTTTAGAATTTTCACGATAACAAACAAACATACCTTTTCTTCTTGTAGCCTCCAGTTCCTTTTTTCCTTCAACACATGAAAATATACAAGGCATCCAAAGATATGAAGATGGTTAATGTCGGGCTTGACACATGTGAACACTTCTTCGGGGGTCTTGTTTTCAATGCTTGATGAGGTACCCTGTTTTAAACATATACAACAACATGCATTACTTCTCCCCAAAGGAACTTTGGCAACTTTTGATCATGGAGCATGGTACAAGCAACTTCTAATATAGACTTGTTCTTCCTTTCCGCTAATCCATTTTGTTAAGGTGTATATGGCACAATTGTTTACTTGATTCCTTCTTCCTTGCAAAATGCTATGAACTCATTTGACATGTATTCCCCACCATTGTCAGACCTGAATACTTTGATTCTCTTCCCTGTTTGATTTCTGATCAAAGCATTGAACTCCTTGAACATTTCGAAGGCTTCATCCTTGTGCTTCAAATAGTATATCCATGTCTTTTTTGAAATGTCATCAATGAAGGTGATGTAGTAGAGATGACTACCAATAGAATGCACATGCATCAAACCACATATATAAGAATGAATGAGATGGAGGATGTCATTTGTCTTGTTCTCACTATGGGGGAATGGTCCCCTTGTCTTCTTTCCACTCGCACAACCTGGACATACTCCATTATGTTGGGCTTGAACATCGAGAATACCAGAGACCAATTTCTTCAATTTTGGAAGAGCATCATAATGTAGATGAGCCAATCTTTGGTGCCATAACTCGCTTAGATGATTAGTATTATGTAATATGAACTAATGCTAGAAGTGGTTTTCCAGTGACACTATGGAGTCCTTCAAATCTTGATCCTAATGTGAATGCATCTCTCATAGGTGAACCAGTAGACCAAGACATAACTTTTCCCTTGATGAAAGCAACCCTCATCCCTTTATCTTCCAAAGCGGATAGAGATAACAAATTCTTCTTTTATCCTAGCATATACATAACATCATATAGAAAAACTAATTCCCTAGAATTCAAATGAAATTTGACAGAAGCATAACCTTTCACGGGATGAGTGGAGTTGCCTCCAAGAATAATCTTCAGCTTAATCTCCCTCTCTACTAGATTAGAGAGAACTTCCTTATATCCAGAGAAGTGACAAGTGGCCCCATTGTCAGCCAACCAACTATCCCATGAATCCAGAGGAGAAGATCTAGTAAGGGAAGAAGTAAGAACGTATTCATATTGATTTACAACATTACTTTCATACCTGGGAAACCTTGACTTCTTTTGAGGTCGACGATCTTCTTCACGGTCGCTTGAGGTATCTCTTCTTCTTCTTTCATATCTTTTATCGCAGTCATTCTTTGATCATATTTTCTTCTTTGATTATTGTATTGTTGTTGTTGCTTCTAGTGTTGTAATGTGGTCCTTTGTTCTTCTCGGGACAATCTCAAGCATATTGATCCTTCTTGTGAGAATTATAGCATTCAATATGAGATGATGTTCTATCATTCCTTCTTCTTGCATTTTGAGGGGAAGGCTTTCTTGATGGACCTCCTTTTCCTTTCTTCTTCTTTTTGTCACGAGTGATATATGCAATGGGCTGTCCTTCTTCATGTTTTTGAATTCTTCCTCTTGATACCATCCTTGATTTTTCTTGTGTAAGCTTTCCAAAACTTTCATCAAATGATGAGAGGACATTGTTGTTGCTTATAGTAGTAGTGAAGGTTTCCCAAATAGGAGGGAGACCTCTAAGAGTCACAGTCACTAATTCCCTCTCAGGCACAAATTCTCCAACTCTCTGCAATTGATCTCTAAGGCGATATATCCTCATGATATAGGATTGTACAACTTCTCCTTTGTTCATCTTGGTGTCATTGAGTTGATCTTTTAAAGAGATAATGTCATTCAAATTGTTGATTTCATACATGCCATCTATCTTATCATACATGTCTTTGGACTTCCTCAAATTCGCAACATATGCAAGTAAATGATCTTGTAAACCATCATCGATAATTTGCTTTATTTTGGACTCACCTTTCTTTTACTTGTTTTTGATGGAAGCGGAAGCATTTTCTAGAGGCTCGACTATTCTTCCTTGAATGTACTCCAACACATCATTGTTGTCAGCTATGATCTCCAACATGACTTTCCATGCAGTAAAGTTTGACGAGTCACCCAACTTCTCATGCTCCTTGAAGGTAGAGGAGGACATTTTGATTTTGACTAGATAAACTCCTTGAACTTTCCAAGGATGATGGCATCAATGCTTGTCTCCTTTTGGGCTTTGCCCTTCACCTGGGCTCAAATAGCAAGTTAATTTTTCAGGTTGCTGTATGTTGTTTCAATTACTTTAGCCCAATTTAATTCTTCTTTTAGCAATGCATCTAATTATTATCAGTGTTTCCAATCATAAACCGTAATTGAAGATAGAACACTATATGTAATGAAAAAGGAGACAATAGCACAACCACAAGGGATACTAGATTTGGTCAAAGACTAGGGAAAAGCCCCATTAGGGGGAAAAGCCTTTCAAATCTTCTTCTTATCAGATTGTCATAATAGTTCCAGTAGAGAGTACAATGAGCCCATACAAAATCATCCAGCAAAGATTTACCCAACACAAATCAAAAACAGACTTCTAGGATCTCTGTACATCTGAGAGAAACCTTCTAGCCTTCGGTCATCTGCGGTCAACCGTCAAACCCTAGCTCAGAACCCCGGCCACACTCATCAAGTTATCCTGCAAGCAATTGTGACTTCTCGGACGCTCCATGAAGCACTGTGAGCAAGTAACTATTACTTCCTAGTCGCTCCCAGAAGTACTGTAAACGAGTGACTCTGGATAGATCAGTCCAAAGCCATCTCAGAGTCTCGATCGCACTCTTCAAGTTGTTATGTGAGTGATTGTGGCTTCCCAGTTGCTCTCTGGAGCACTGTGAGCGTGCGACTGCAGTCGGATTTTCCCTATGACAAGCATGTGACTGGAAAACAGAAACCCTAAACACGTGCGGCCTTAGACTTGTAATTTCGGGCCTTGCGCAAGCTTCTCCGTCAAACCTATGTGAACCAAATAATAGAAGAAGAGAATAAGATGCTTGATGATGATTATCAAATGGGCTTGAGGTCTCTTGTATTTATAGGCTTCCATGTGGGTCTATTTGATGTCCATATGATTTTGAGGCCGACTTGTCCGAATGTACACGCATTGAGGCTGACCTGTCCAATGTACATGATTGGGTACATAAATTCAAAATGCAACTTTTGCTTGTCCAAATGAGGTGATCTTTAGGTCGATTTTGGTCTTCTCGAAAAGAGGAGTTCAATGCAATCATCATCTTTGTCATATGCGCTGTCCAAGGTGGAATTTGACCCCAATTTCATAAATTAACAAAAGGAAGCCTAGACATAGGGATTATAGATATTCCTTGATAAGGGATGACTTAATTAATTATGCTTGAGGTGGCATTCCGAGAGGATCATTTGATGAAATGTCTCATCGTAATAGCTCGTTGTAACCGGAACAAGAAGATCTACAGGATGGGATGCTAAGTAGTGATTTTCAGAGGTCGGAGAGAGTATGGTGGACAATTTACCATTTTCCCAGATTAAAAATGACACTAGTTAGTCACTTAAGTAAAAAGGGTAAAAATAATTAATTGGAGGAAAAAGGCCAAAAGTGACTCAAGTGAAATAAAATAAAAATAAAAGGTCACGTAAAAGTTAAGATAAAGTCAAGAAAGGAGCTTCTAGAATAATAATAAAATAATAAAATAAGATGCTTCTAGAGGCTTGGAGATCTATGCACCAAATCTATAAAAGATGAGGAAGAGATCATTTGGAGACATCTTGGATTTGAGTATTTTCTTCGGAGAGGTTTTGAGAATGTGGTTCTCAACTTTAGTTGCCCTAGGACAAAAACCCTCTGGTGATTCAGCGAGAGTGGGCGAGCACCCATCTCACTCCTTGGTTAATTCATCCAGAATTCACAGGTTGCAGCTATTGTTTTCACTTCTGATTTTGGAGGCCCAGTTTCAGCCTGTAGCAGATATTTGTGGGAGGCCATTCTCTTAGCCATTTACAGCATCATATGTACTCTTCTATTTAATAAAATAAGGCTGAGTTTTCTGCATGATTATCTTGTCAAATCTTCAGTTGCAGATTTTATTTCATGTTTTTGCCATTAATTTTGTGGTTCAATTTGTGCAAATGGTTCAAGGAATTGACGGTTTAAATTTTTAAGTAATTATCTACAAAATTTTATATTTGGGACATTCCATAGACATGCATGGATGGAGGCACATATTTCCTCTCTTTCTGTGTGTATATGAAAAAAATAACAAAGTGGGTTCATGATTGTTATTTTTTTTTCTCATAGAAATTTAGTGTTAGTTATGTTGTTTATTTATATTATTTTATCTGAGGTGTTTTAAGTTTTTATAAATATTTTATTTAGATTGATTTTCAAGCGACTAGTAATGTCATGCAACATTTCTACAGAGACAAATGTACTGATGTTTTCAGAATACTTAACTTCTTGCTTGAAAAGATGACAATTATCTATCATTTTTGTCTAGTTTATTTCTTATCATTGTACTGTTTTTGTAGGTTCATCATACAGCAACACATTTACTACAGTCTGCCTTGAAGAAAGTTCTTGGCAATGAAACATCCCAAGCAGGGTCTTTGGTTGCTTTTGATCGTCTTAGGTTCGACTTTAATTTCCACAGACCAATGTCAGAACAAGAAATTACAGAAGTAGAGTCACTGGTCAATGCATGGATTGGTGATGCTGCACCACTGAAATCACAAATCATGCCACTATCTGATGCAAAGGATGCTGGAGCCATTGCAATGTTCGGTGAAAAATATGGAGATGAGGTTCTTTTCGATAACTTTACTGAAGCTATGAGCTATCACATGTCAGACTCTGAGTAATTATTTCTTTTGGAAGCTAATCAATTTATGATATATCAGAGGTTCAACTGGTCGTGAATTACTACTCTATATAAATGACCTGAAATTGGATTGCTGTATGTTAAATTATCATAGTAAGCAGATCTCGAATATGAGGATTAAAATTCAGTTCCATCAAACACCAAATACTTTAACATGCCTTCTCTTTAGTTAGTCTATACCTTGTCCTAAAACTGACCTGTAAAGCATTTTAGTTAATCCATGTTCCTGTGTTGTATGCATAAGCTCATTGATATATCTTATATCTATCTTAAAAATTACTAGTGCCAAAATCTTAAATAAAGTTTAGTTTTTTTCCTTCGTTTTAACATGTTTTTATGATCTTATGTCAAAAAACATTTATGAGAGCTTCCTCAAGATACAGAAAATTTCATGAAATTTTTTGAACTGCCAAAAACAAGTCTAATGCTCTTTTTGGAGCAGATAATTGGGTATTCTCCTCACTGATTTAGAGTGATCTTCTATATACTCTTTACTTTTGATCATAATGATGATGCTTTGTTTTAAGTTCTGAATGCTGGTACAGTCACTGAGTCATGTAAAACTGTTGCATCCTTTAACAAAATCCTCACTGGTGGATCATTTAAATCTGCTAAGTAACATGTAAGATCCGCTCTGCAAATTGATAACAGGTGCGTTTTGAACGTTGGTATTCTTATGGTTTTTTGAGTATTATTAGCATACGAATATCACATCTTTAGTGCGCACTACTCTTTGATCCAGATCTCACTTCTCAGAACAGCTTGTTGCATCACTGTCCAGTGGTTATAATTACATTGATGAATGAGCTTTGAACACCAATAAGTCTGGTCATTGTTAACTTGCTATAAATGTCATATTTCACTTGGATATCTGTGGTTGTTATCATATGCAATTCGCATGTTAATTGTGCACTATTTACAAGACATAAAGTTAGGGTACACGAAGTCTGATTTTTCATGCTAGTGAACCTATGGTAAAAGCACTTTGAATGCTGTCATAAGATCAGTTTTATTTGGTTGTAGTGTGCTACTTGTCAAAGCATTCCTCACACTTGGGATGATCATTGTTTACACTACATAATTTCACCTCTTAAACACAAGCGCTCCTTGTTATCATATGCATTGTGGATTGTTGAAGTTTCTAAGTCTAACAGTTAGAAACCCTCCATGTAATTTGTTCTGATTAATTAACAAGTTATTTACCATGTAAATACTGAAAATAAACACAAGTACATGCTCAACACATTACAGATCATCAACTGAAGGAAACAGAAATAAGCACACAAATGACACTGTTATTTTTGGACTAATGTCTCTGGAAAAACCCAATGCGGGAAAACCGGTGCAGCTATCTGAGGGTTTGATTTATTAAGCAGTTTCAGAATACAATCTAGGTGCCAATCCGGCTCACCGAACAGAGGAAAATCTTGGCAGTAACACCTCTCCTTCGGAGACAGATGCTTCGGCTGAAACCCCGGATAAACACTCCGGTAGCTCCTCAGTTCCAATCTGCGCCACGAAAAACCCCAGCGTCAGCCTCTTCTGCCCTCTGCGTCAGATTTCCTGGCAGTTTTGGCAGTTCTCGGCAATTCCGACTGTTCCTGGCATTTCCGGCTTCTGCCTTCCGCGTCAACGTTCCTGGCAGTACCCGACAGTTCCCGCTGTTCCCGACAGTTCCGACTTCTGCCCTCTGCATCAGCTTTCCCAGCAATTCTGGCAGTTCCCAGCAGTTCCGGCTATTCCCGGTAGTTTCGGCTATTCCCGGTAGTTTTGGCTTCTGCCCTCTGCGTCAGCTTTCCCAGCAGTTTTGGCTTTTGCCCTCTGCGTCAGCTTTCCCGGCAGTTCCGACAGTTCCTGACAGTTCTGGCTTGTGCCCTCTGTGTCAGCTTTCTCGGCTGTTCTGGTAGTTCTCGGCAGTTCCCGATAGTTCCGGCTTGTGCCCTCTGCGTCAGCGTTCTCGGCTGTTCCGGTAGTTCCCGACAGTTTCGGCTGTTCCTGATAGTTCCAGCTTCTACCCTCTGCGTCAGCTTTCCCAGCTGCTGCGCTCATCCTCTTGACACTATCTCTACCTCATTGCTTCTGTATTCATTGCCCCTCAGCTGCAACTCTAGATCACTCTCTCAACTTTCTCAGCAAACAGCCCCAGAAAGTCGAAATCTTGATCTCTTGGTGTGTTCTCCAAGTGACCCTCAAGCCTCCTCTTATACTTTTTTCATTGACAAATCAATGGTCGAGATTAAGTCTCTAATCAATGGCTAAGATTAGATCTGGCTTGATCCATGACTTTTGGACCATTCTAACATAATTTTATATTAATTCACATTAATATTTTAATTTCCCTAAGTTTAGACTTTGGGACTCCATTAAAAATATTAATTATTTTAATATCTCCCAAACTGTTTAGAATCTGCCCAAACCCTTTCTGGATATTGGAAATCTCATGTGCCTTAGCCTCTCCACCAAATTTTGTGGCTAGAGCACATCCGATGCTACCCCAAATCAACATGGATCACTCTTGAATGATATGAATTGGGCATGCTACTAGAAAATTTAACAAGTCTAGTGCAAAGCCTCATTAGGTAATCTAAGTCTTATGGCAACAAAGAAATTAGTCATCATTGTCACCTCAGCTGCCTCTCTCCTGTTGTTCTTTGGTTGGATGTTATCATCACAAGGGAGGCATCCTTGGCAAGACTTAAAGGTTAAATGAGTAGGGTTCCAGGCTATGTTGCACGGGTTCCCGAACCCGGGGGTGGGGTTCTCGAACCCGTCCCGGGTTCTCGAACCCAAGTACCGGATTCTTGTATGGGTGCTTCTGAGAAGAACCCATAAGAACTGGGTTCTTCTATGAAGAACCAGGTTCTCCATTAAAAAAAATTGGGTTCTTTTGTCTTGACAGGTACGAAGAACCCTGATGATGGGTACTTGGAACCCCAAAATCGGGTTCTTTGGAGTTCATTTTAGTTTTTTTTTTTAATTTTTTAATTAATTTAATGGGCTTCCCCTAATATTCCAAGTAGCTAGTTCTGCATCTTTTGAGGGGAATTTGAGTACTTATGCCTTTATCCATTCAATAAAGAGAAATAGGTTGGGCTCAAAGAAGGCAGAGAACTTAGTGTACATTCATTGCACACTTTGTCTCATATCTCAAAAAGATGTTGGTTACAAGGAGGGTCCTTTCAAGAGATGGGGCCAATACACAAATGATGCTATGTGTGTGG